>PQWD01001614.1:188130-300696 GCA_019425675.1 Leucinodes orbonalis
AATGTAAGCAATAATTCACCATATGGTGGGCTTTTTATGATTGGTCCGTGAATTTGGTTTAATTAATAAGTTTTATAATCACTTAACCATTGCAATGGGTACGATATGGAATAATTGTTAAAGGATTATTGTGCTTATGAAACTCGTCATTATCATCATATCAGCCACATGATGTCTACTGCTGAACACGGGCCTTCCCCAACAGCCTCCACTTCCATTGGTCAGAAGCTTTGTGTATCCAATGGCGCTCAGTAACGACTCAAAAAAAATTAAAATCCTAAATCAACCAATACTTCACTTTAACAGTCCATGAAAATTCACTGCCTGAATAGTGGCCTCCTCACCGACAGTGAAGGGGGTTTGCTATAATCATTTTGCTTGGCTGGTGGATTTGTATAGTATGTATGTATGAGTGTGTGAGAGCAAAGCTTCTACACTAATGGGTCGATTCAACCGGAGTGATTATCTAAAAATTACTAAATCTAAGAAAGGGCTAAGGTGGCAACACTGGCGTTGTGACATGCCATTTTTCTGAGTCCGAGGAATGTGAAATTTGAATGAAAATTCTGCCCATTACTTCGAATGGGCAGAGTTTTGACACCGACACTTTTAGAGTGAAATTGAGCACCTTGTTAGTTTATTGATAATCTAAGGTTCTCTCTTCAATAATGATACTCGTACGTAAGTTCTAAGTCATAGAACTCCCAACATGTCTTAGTAAGTGCCTGCGATGGCGTGCATTGTCAAATTAACTCCAACCGTGAACAAGTGGTTTGACAGCAATAAAAATCAGCCATGTTTTTGCACCAGTCGCTCCTTGAAGCTGTCAATTACGCTCCCCAGTAAGACACACGCACTCACTGGTATAACTTGACAACTTTACTTTACTTTTACTAGGGGTAAATGACGTGAGGGTGTTTTATGATAACATAAAACACCCTCACGTCATTTATTTAGCTATAAAGCTAAGGTTGTTTTTGTTGATGTGTCAAGTTTTCTTCAATAAATTAATAAACAAATAAACGATAATTTTGGTAATGTTTGAATAATTACTGACTAATATTTATTTAAGACGGAACCCAAACACTTCTTTAGATAATTAATCATTTATTTTGTTGTTAGTGGAAGTGCTAGCTTAGTTCAGTTTTGAATAAGATTATTAGTTTACAGATCATTTTTATAGGATGTATACATACCATTACATAAACTCTATCGACTCTTTAAAATTGTACAGGGATAATTCTGCCAAATCGTACTAACACACGGGGGACGATAACCAAGTAGTCACCCTATACTCGGGCGTAAGTCCGAACGCGTGTTTTAAGCAACCCAGCCAGATGGCGTAGTGTTTACACGCCCTGTTTGAGGAGAACTTTGAATTTTGAACCGCGCGGTAAAGCACCTGTCCATGTTTGCGTGCGCCAAACGAACAGACGGACAGACACTGGTAGATGTTATTGTTGTGACATTAATCAGATAATACATTGGCTGGGCGGTTGTTTCTAAGTTAATTAAAGAGAGGTCTCGACGCGCGGATTGGTCGCGTTGGTAAAGATATGGGTAAGTTGTAAAAATGTAGTTAATGTTAAAGATAACATTAAACCGTGTTTTTAGTCGTATTGTGTAGTTTTTTAAGATTGAGGAGAGTAACGAAACTACTGTATTTTATTCATCATCATCATCATCAGCTCATTAAACGTCCCCACCGAGGGCACGAGCCTACCCGTATAGGGTGATTAGGCCTTAGTCGTCCACGCGGGCCCAGTGCGATTGGACGACTCACACACAACCTCGAATCTCTTCGCAGGCGTGCATGAAGGTTTCCTCACGATGTTTTCCTTACCGTAGAGCGTCGGATAACGTACATATATTTTTCGAAAATTCGAAAAAATTATCTGTATTTTATTGGCATCAAGTATTTCTTCTTTTCTTTAATGGTCGACTCTATCTTTTTGGTGTATGAACAAAATGACTGGTCAGCAGGAAGGATATAATGTTATGATGTTTGGCATAGTCCTTTCCATATAGCATGGTTTTGAAAGATTGGGACGACACATATGTGAGACCAATACGTATTTGTGTATGGAATACCATCCTTAGAAAGTAACCGGCACCTTTCGAAGCACGAAGGACTCATATTATGACATATATTATAATAATTATGATAATAATAACAATTGACGATTCAAAAGTATCTGTAACAGATTTATTTGAATAAAGATTTTTTTCTTTCTTTCTTTATCGGTCACCCTTTGGATAACTGTAGGATATATAAGTACTTGTGTATAAATAAATACATACCACAAAACATGTTTTCTTTTCTGAAGGTTGCATGAAATGCTTCTACTTTTGTATTGTACTTTTAAAACGTAACGTAAAAATCAGCGTCAGGGTGCGGTCACAGCAGTCAGGATATGTTGAGTGAGTCCAATCACTTTGTAACCTCGTGTCACAGCGGTATGGTTTTGTAATTTTGTTAATTATAATATATTTTGTATTTACAACGATGTGCAAAAATAATAAATTATTCCTTTCTTTATTTTACTTAAGGTATAGTGACATCTTTAAAACCAAACATGTTAAACATGGTTATTGTTGGCGTAAGTACCTCCGCTTATGAAGATAAGTCCGTCGTCTGAATCTCAATAATGGACCTCGAGCACCCTCCAGTCTCCGTGTACCCGACACAGAGTATTTGCTAGTCAGAGGCTGCATTTTTATCACATGCAATATTATTTTATTCAGGGTTTACCTTATATGGTGTTAAGCTGAGATTAATGAACCTTGTAAAATGTAAGCAAACCTACCCATCTAACATATAACAATTTTGAGTTTGAATACTAGCAACACAACTTAGCAATTTCAATACAATAAATAAAAGTAAAATAAAAACTCTATGTCATGACAAGTTTCATCTAATATTATTGATGGGACTAAACGTAAAATCTTGCGTTACATTACTAAATTTTACGCATAAGAATATTTCAGAGAATCATAATTTAAGAAACATTTACTATAATTAAATGAATTGAAAAAACTTCAGTTTAAGATCCATGCTCTTACTAGAGTACTGTCCATCCATCCTTGGAATCCTCAAAGACCTTATAAATACGACATGACGTTAACTTTCTCTTTCACATAATTATAACAGCAAATTCAAACCATAATTAAGTACAATATTTTGGATTTTCAAATCAATATTTTAAGTGAACCTCTGTATATTACCTACTCTGATCGAGCGAGCGACTGCGCCGGGGGGTTTAATATTAAAAATAAAAAAATAGAGAGCGATCCGGTGTAGTGGCTCGCGCATTGTGTGCCTTTTAATAAATGCCGAAATCACCTCGAGAGGGCGCTGTTTGCCGTTATTGCCAGGAACCACTTCTGCACCGCTCTACTTTTGTCTATGGTCGGTTAATCACTTTGGTATTAGGTCTGTGGGACTGAGTACGGGCTTTATGGTAGAGCCTTATTTATAACTAAGGATAAGGAAAGCTTAAATCATCATGTCATGTGCTTCATGTCTAGACTTTTTCATAGTGTGTTCTAAGTTTCCACAGATGTAGGAATTACTTCTGTGGTAAAATGTAATTCAATTCTGATTAAAATAAAGAAAATTAGGTACTTGAGGTTTAGTTTAACACAATGTTTTATTCATAACATGAGTAATACCTACCAAATTATATTAAAAATACTATAGGTACGTCAACAATTAAAATCAAATTCAGCTATGAGCATAGAAGGCTAGCCTGCATCCCAACAGTCAAACAGATTATACATACTTCCTGAAACAAGTAATATTACTTCCAACTAGCATTTGTTTTAATCCAACATTACATTACGTTTACCCTTTTGTATCCTATATGTTAATACATAGACATAGTTACATAGTTTATGATCACAAAAGCTATTTCAAATTCTCCAGAGCCATCAAGCCTAGCACAAGTGTAATCTTCGGTGCCGTAAACATCCCAGCGTCTGTTATGTAAAACAATTTCCAAAAGTGCATAGTCAAACGCGTGCACTGGGCTCGGCTGAGATCAAAGGGGCCGCGGCTGTTTGAGCCTCCTAGTCACGTGACCCTATCACTTAGTGACTACGAGTACATATTAAAGTCTGCAACGTACGGAAAGATCTTTTTTCGATTTAGGCTAAAGACTTTGTTTAAGGATATAAACTTCTTGCGACACGTAAAGTATAGAAAATGAAACTCGGCATACGACACAATTGGTAAATTTTGGCCATTACAAAAACAGCATGGGTACTTCGAAAAACAAAAGTATCCTAAAAAGTAAACTGCTGGAATAGGCTTCTTGTCTTCTTTGTTTTTTTATGTTCAAAGTGTACAAAACGCTCCAGACGCTCACCTGATGGAAAGTGATACACCTGACCACGACAGAGCGGCATTTAAAGAGACGTACAATTGATAGACAGTTATTTTCCCACCAATGCCGCACGCGCCCGAAACCTGAGACAACAGATTTATAGTCTCTTACCGAAACATAAAAGTGCGTAACACTCACTGTTTCACGGGACGATATCTGGCACTGCTGTGTTAACTACCTAGATGACTTAGTATCGAGTCTACCACCTAGTGTTTTGAATGAAAACTTCTGGACTACGTAGAGTATAGAAAATGTAGCTCGACAAAAGACGCAATTGGTAAAATTAGACCACCAGATGGTAGACTCGGTACCGAGTCGTCTGGGTACCACCACAGTGCCAAATATCGTTCCGTGAAATAGAAGTATTTTGCGCTTCTGCGTTCCGGAATTAGGGCACTGCGGCTAGTTAAATAAGTCTCAGGTGCAGGCGCAATGCGGCGTTGATGGAGAATAATATTTTCCTATCATTCTTTGGTCTCCATCAAAGCCGCTCTGTCATGGTCAGGCGTATCATAAAAAACTATAAAAACAAGTAAGTAGGTAATTAATAAATACAAAACATACTACATTTTGTGTGGAAAAACCTGTGTCCTGCAGTGGGACGTTATGATAATAAATAAATATCCACTGACATTCACACAGCGCCATCTAGCCCCAAGTTAAGCGTGAAGCCTGTATTATGGGTACCAAACAACGGATAAACATACTTTTTTTATGTAAATACATACATATCATACAAAGAAAACACCCAGACCATAACAAACAGACATGTTCATGCACACAAATGTTTGTACTGCCCGGGGATCGAACCCGGATCCCTTGCTTGATGTTGCAGTCGACGTCTCGACCGCAACACCAAATGGGTCGTTATGGGATCACGTTTCGTTATTACGTAATTTTAGATAGATTATAGCGGGTTTTTAGTAGTCCCACAAATGCTTCCTCCCATAAAATGGATATAAACGATGAATCTTTGAGCAATTTAGCATAATCTTCATTTTTACTTTTTTACATAAAATACACCACGTACTAGAACACTTCAGCCACGTGACATCGTATCACCAGGCGTTACATTTAGCGAGCAAGCGCGAAGACTTGATGCGCGAGCGCATGTTCCTTCAAATACCATTACAACAAGATACTAGATGTGGTACTGTTCTATGTATTTTCGAACCAAAACTCGATGAATCCAGTCTTTGGAAAATCTTTGAAGTGTATTTTATTCTAAAGGTTTAGATAAAACAAGCTATCGACTTCTAAGGACTTTTTACTGTTCAAATTTTTACTTTGATTGAAAGCCATTGCAAGCCAACATCATCCGCATGGAAACAAAAGTAACTCATTATTACATCACCTATCTGCCAAAGTCCTGCCAAAACAGTCCCACTCTTACATACTAGTACAATAACAGACACAAACAAACGGACAAAAAAAAAATATCCATAAATGTGCTTGTCTTGTGTATTAAGTATATGTAGTATAAAGCGGTTATTTTAAAATTACAAACAGATATTTCTATTTAATTTATTTGACTAGATAATTATTACCGTTTCCAGTTCACATTGATCTAGTGTATAAGCAATTTTACACGGATTAAGTTAAAAATGAGTCGCTAAGAGATTCTTGGAGTGTGTTTGCTGGCTCGTGATGTTGATATTAGTTGCCTTCTAGGAAGGATCTAGTTCTTGGGAAGTTGTAAAGTACTTAGGAAATTACCTACGTATTTCCCGTAATTTTAAAATCTCTTAACCTTGAATTTTTGAAGATTGAAACTACTACTACTAATACTAATTTAATTACTTGACCAGATCCTCACAGTCTACCGCTGTATTCAGTCAGGGTCTCCTTACCAACAGGGAAGGGTTTTGCCACCACAACACCGTCCTACGCCTGACACCTAAGATTGCTGTTGTTTGATGTCACTATTAACTTCGGTATTTCACTGGACGGCATCTGGCACTGCGGTAAATACCTGCAATGACTATCAGTATAGAGATAACCACCTAGTGGAGATTATACCTAGAATGACTTCATCATCATCAGCTCATTAAATGTCCCCACTGAGGGACACGAGCCTACCGTAAAGGGTATAGACCTTAGTAATCCACACGGGCCCAGTTCGGATTGGCCGACTTGACGCACAACCTCTTTGCAGGCGTGCGCAGGTTTCCTGACGATAAGACCGTAAGAGCGTCGGATAAACGTACATATAATTTCGAAAATCCGATCACGTGGCGGGATGCGAACCTGCGCCCTTCCGGTAGGAAGGCAACAGTCCACACCATTGAGCCACCGACGCTCATCACTCACTTAAGGCTTTTTTTTTTCATGGACTAGCAATCTGTCTCTGACAAGACCTGACTTAAGGTGACGATATAATTCGTGGCCTCCATCAGGCAAAAATAAATTAGTTCTATAAACAGTACTTCCTTAGTCGCCTCTTAATTAAAATCTATAAAATAGCCAATGACTATGATTCTTGGGTAGACTACGTGTGTCGGAGGTTGATTAATATCTCCATATTTCTGAAGAAAAAAGAAAGGTGAAATAAGATTTTACCGTATCGTGCGGCCACGGTCTAGTGAAAAAGATCCATCAACTGACATTCGTGGTGAAAAGTATTTACATTAATTTTAATTTTTAATATACTTTGTGACTTAAAGCATTGCAGCGTTACAGCGAAATGATTCCTCTTCTTTGTCGTTACACTTTGGCATAGTGGTCGTCATATCACGGGTGGTGGCAAGCTTAACTATTCATCGCCACTCCTCGCATTATACTAATAATTATGTTTATTTCAGTAAAAACTTATATCTAGGGACAATGTGGACTGGTTACTTTATACGGTTCATCTTACCCTAACCAAGAAGCCTGAGATGATCTTTTCCCTGAAGTAAGACGTAACAGACTTATTGAACGATTGATTGAAGTAGCCCAGCCCTGCATACCAAACCAGCAAACATTTGGAGCTAACCTGACTTGTTTATACATCCTAAATCCATCCCATTTACCCATCCAAAATTTTCGAATTTGTACTTAGTTTTAAGATGGTTTTTGTACTTCCTGTTTATGTGAGAGAACAATAAAATAAATTGAATTGAAAAAATTGAATTGAATCCTATTGAATAGCGACCCAGTTTTTAAAGTTACAAGTCGTACTGACTTACCCTCTTAAAGACAAATGTCATATCATTTCAGACCACTTTATTCTTCAGTGACCCACGTGGTTTAAGTGGTTGAGATGTCGGCTCTTACACCAAGGGTTCCGGGTTCGATCCCCGGACAGTACAAAATTTGTGTGCATGAACATGTCTGTTTGTATTGGTCTGGGTTTTCTATGTATAATATGTATGCATTAATATTAAAAATTATATAAGTATGTTTATCCGTTGTTTAGTACCCATGATACAAGCCTCACGCTTAACTTAGGTCTAAATGGCGCTGTGTAAATGTATGTGGATATTTATTATTAGTTTACGATATTTCCTTAATAGTGTCTTTCAGGTAAACACTATTAGAAGAGCATCGATGTCACAGGTATCTGTCCGATGTTTATTTTTAAATGGAACAGCTTTCGTGTGCGACTGTACCCGCCAATAACTGGCCAGTGTCAATATTGTCCGTGCCGAGACAACCGGCTGGTTTTGAGAATTCGAATGAAGGTCCGCTTTGTGTTTGCCGTCTCGTGTAATACCGATACGCGACCTGTGCTCGGTTACAACACTAGTTTTGTATTAGCTGTGACAGAGAAGAACATACATTACCTTTGCTAGATTTTTTAAAAGTAAAATTGCACATAAAATTAATTTGCTTATAAATATTCGGGAAGCACTTGGATATAAAATTTCATTTAACTAATTTGTTGAACTTAAAAAACTTAAAATCACTTAAAAGCACTTAAAAAACTCTTAACAAGCCAAGTTGTAGCTCATTTGGCCTGAGTGCTTCCAATGTTTGGGAGAGGTCATAAACTCGATGCTGGATATCGATTTTCAAAGATATTTAAATTAAATGGTAAAAATATGATTCCGATAGGACATAGGTCAGCAACTATTGGAATTATTTTTTTTTACATATCCAGCTCGCACAATATAGGATAATCTTTTTTTTATTTAATTATTAGGACAACCAACAAAATAAACACTGACACAAGCACCAAAAAATCAGAGACTAACATAAACTGAAAGCTAAGTGTCGCCTTACTTATAGGTTGTCACGGTATGCAACGTGGACCCTTCTCACGATGTAAGTATCTTGTCACGATTTTATATAATAAATAAAATATTGAATAATTGTTTAAAAATACGCAATGAAAAACAGGGTGACGCATATTTAATGTGTTTTTCAGGACATTCATTACTAATTTTGTAAACCCCTACTTCAACGTATCAGAAGTTAATAAAGGCAATTACGAAAGTAGGTAAGTGTACTCGAAGTTGGAGGTGCGCTGATGGAAACGTCGATTGGGAAGAACTTGAGTACAAAGGCTGCATAATGCATCTCTATTAGCTCTCGATCCGCTCTCGTAAAGGCGGTAACCCGCTAATCAGCGGCATAAAGCAAGTGCTCTACTACCACCTCTCTGTCCAGTTGTAGGGTGACTAAAATGCATGCGGTTATATATTTATACAATAGAATGTATAAAAAAAATATGTATCACCACCGTGGTATAGTGATCTTAGCTTCGGCTTAAGATTGTTACTCGAGCCAGGGGTCGTGGGTTTGAAACTATATAAATAAATAAATTAACTGGCTCGATCGTTAATTGTACGCCGTTACCACCATCATGCCATCCAGAGGTCCCGGAAACCGCACCATGGTGGATATTTCGGGCAAGACAAGGTGATCCGTCGTTTGAAGAGCACCACAGTCACACAGACTGCTTCTCGAATATCCTTATCTTAACCGATTTTCACGGCACCGGCCAACACCTGCTCGCAGTCCATTCATAGCTTTCCAGACCGCCCAGGGTAGATTCCGCTAATAACGCGCCAATTCTAAAATCTCAAAATTACATTTCATATTTCATCATTCATGCATTCCTGTCAAGCCTTTAATAAAATAAGCCAAAAAAATCCAAAGGTTAAATTAATGGTCACCCTACCGATCGAGACAACATCAAAGGATAAAGGACACTCACACGACTCATATTAGAATAAGGCTTTAGTAAATTAGTCTCTCGAGTCAAAGAGATACTTCACTCGTTCTTATAAAAGTAGGTGATGCTCAAGATTTTTTAAAAAGTATACGTATTTAAAAGTTTCCGTTTCGATCCCCGTGCAGTAAATTTTTTCTGTACATGAACATGTTTAGTTTTTATTATTCTATTACATACTATTTTTACGTGTACTCTTCTATTTCTCCGTATATTGTGAACCTTAACCAGCGTTACCCTTAAATAACTTTCCATTGCAGGGCACATAACACGTTAAGCACGCATAGAATCATTATTTTCTGACAATCAGGTGAAAGCCTGTGATATCCTATCAAACTAGGCATAGCCACAGAGATTTTAACCTTAAGTACCTATATGTCTACCAAATACGATTGAGCTATCTAACTCAAAAGATCATGGCAAACAGTGGCTTATTGTGCGTACACTGAAAAACTTGTAAAAAAAACAAATCATGTTTATAATTAAAGATAAGACGTGCGCCATTTGAAAAAAAGGAGAGAAAAGCTGAACAGAAAAGTAAACACGAAAAAAATTTTCCGAAAAAAATTTTAATTGAAAAAAAGGATTGTTTATTTTAACACTGATAATAATTATATTTTCTAGCTATATATTTCATTGTCATTTATATATATTTATATTCTTAAACAATTAGGCTGCTTTATTTGAAATTAGCCCGAGTATCACGTCAAATTATCTTAGTCTGTGGTAAATCCCGATGACTGTCGATAAACTGTTTTAACAAAGCACAATTAAAAACAAAATCATGTGGAACACCAACGTTACAATATATTTTACCAGACCTACACAGCTCCAATCTGGTAGCGTGCACCGGCTAGGCTGCAAAGCTGTGACGTCACAGCTCATGTTATTTTAATTCCCTCTAAGTGGGAGCGGCTTACACAGAGGCGCATCAAAGACGCGCGCTGACCGGGACCCTATTCTGACAGCGGAAGCACCAAAAATCACAATTATCAGATTTCTGTCATATCTTTTATTTTATCATCATCATTATAACAGCATAATTTGTAAACTATTCAACGAAGACCTCCTTATGATTTCTACGACTGATCCCGAGCAAAATTAAATTTATATACCTAGTATTAATACGAAAACACAGTAAAATTTTTAAAAAGACAAATTACACAAGGTTTTTTCGGTAGAAAAAAACATTTACAGTCCTTCGAATCGGTGATAGATACATTTAGATTTCTAAAATTACTTTATTTTTCACAATTCAAAACTATCCTGAATAGATATATTTTAACAAAGCATTTTTTAGTTTGATTTATGAAGATATTAATCATCTTCAATCTTCTATTTTGTCATTTCAAAATTAAAACCACCACGCATTGATGGGTTACGGCCCAATGTCCCCATGGCGATGTTTTGTGGGAAACCCTTGTCTAGGCTGATTATGATGAATTCTTAAATTTGGAAAACAATTTTTTTTAAGTATCGTGTGCCCCCATCCATGTGTATCCAGAATAGGCCCCCAAACGCGCACAGACCGAGACACAGAGAATATTAGATGGCTCAATTCCCCATAATCTGCGGCGACTGAGCCGGCGACATAGACGACCGAGTGCTATTTGTTGTCTCTTACGAACTATGAAGCATTCAGGCGGCTTATTGACTTTTAAATACACTAGGGTCAGCGATTGCTTTGCTAACTAGTTACAATGGCGTGCGAAAAGGAGAAGGAAAATTGATAGACAGAAAACACATGTAGTTAATCACAAACACATAACAATTTACACGAAAATGAAAAAATATTGAAAGAAATTAATGACATAAAACAAAGTGATTTCAGAAATTAAAATATACAAAATTTGTACAAACAAAATTCCAAAATTTGTACAAACGAAATTCCAAAATTTGTACAAACGAAATTCCAAAATTTGTACAAACGAAATTCATAAAATACATAGGAAGTGTTTGCAAAATTTCTGTTTGAATATGTAAGAGGGTGGAGGGTTGGCTATCTGAAATACAGTATCAGTCCTAGTTCAGGTCTAACAGACCCTATGATTTTATAATTATTCAAATGTGACTCTATTATATATATGTTCGTTTATTGTATGCCTAGGTAAAATTTATATTTTAAATATGTGTTTAGTAGAAAAAACAATTTTTTTTTTCGTCCGTGTCATTAATTATTTAAGTAGTTTTAAATAAATTCAACAAATTCGTTCAAGCGCCTACAAAATATCATATCAAAATTATTCTGTTAGCTTTAGTACATATGTATACATATGTGCATTATACATATTACTTATGTAGCGCATATATCTTCGATTTTTATTGTTTACATTCGACATTTAATTGGCTGTACATTGCCAATAATCTAAAAACTACTTAACGTTTTATTATTGCGTGATATTAAACAAGCTTATTCTGATAACTGAAGTGGTTATAGCAATCGACAGGGAGACTATGATTACTTGGCACCTTGATAGTAAACTTGTAGATACCGCAGGTTCGATGCCCGATATTGATGTTGTGACACTGAATTCTAGCTACTTTATGCTATGGATTTGACTTGCGTAACCTTTTTGATTTTGAAATTTCTTCCTGAGCTTTTTAATATCGAAAATTCAGTATCGAATGAATCAGTATCGTTTTCGAATTTTCGAAAATATATGTACGTTATCCGACGCTCTTACGGTGAAGGCAAACATCGTGAGGAAACCTGCGCACGCCTGAGATTCAAAGGTTGTGCGTGAAGTCGGCGAACCCGCACTGGGCCCGCGTGGACGTCTAAGGCCTAATCACCCTATACAGGTGGGGACGTTTGATGAGATGATGATGATGATAAGTATCGAATGAAAATGTCATTATATGTAAACTTAACTTTCGTAAATCAATAAACAAAAAATAAACCCGACGAATGCCCCCGTCTTTAACATTGGACGATCTATCCTTTCAATGTAGTAGTATAATCTGTAAAAAGCCTATACCTATCCTTTGCAGGCTGAAGATAAAGATGAACTTCTTCTTGTTCTTTCCCATATAAATAGGTATGTTTTCAAATTAATGAACTAGCAGATCAACCCGTTGTCAGAGTTTCTCAATCGGCTTACGGCTTTTACTGTATTTTATGAATCGCCGGCTGTTTTATATGCACGGAAATTTACTAGGGAGGCCTTAATTTAGCTGTAACCGTTACACTAAAACAAGATAATAAAAAACTAATTCTAAACAGTGATAAAAGGTGACTCTATAACTACAAAACGACTCTAGACAATTTTTGGATAAGAATCAAAGATTTTATTCACCTATATAGAGTATCATATATAGAGTAGGTAAAAATGTTGAAAAGTAAAACGTAAGTATGGTGTATTGATTTTGAATATTCTCAAACACCGTAGAAGGATTTATCAGGCCTTGACGGATGACATGTCGGCACATTTAGTGTAACACAAACAGCAAATTACGTTGGCAACGTTTCCCTTGAGGCGGCGTTTCCCCGAAGCTGGCTGTTTGCTCAGCAGAGATGGCGGCGACACGAAAAAATCAGAAACCGGCTCGTCGACGATTTCCAAAATATATGTTATGATACACGGTAGTGGCAGCAGAAAAACATGTGCTTTTTTATTAATTTCAGACCTCTCGGTCTTAAATTACACAGAAGATCCACGTCCACTATTAACGCACTACCTATGTAGACAGTGGTTTTTAGGTAAGATACTAGAAACATGTCCCGGTGGTGAAGATATTAAACACAGCTTTGAAAAGTCAAGGGACCATCTATTTTTAGGAAAAGCTCGCTTTTTATTGCCATGATCTACAAGGGAACTGCAGGTGTAGTTCAAAAGCGTCGTAGTCTACAAATTGTTTACCAGAATCGTGCTATAACATCTCGCTATTAGGTTTGACCAATTCAACCACCCTGGTTTAATATATAAATAAAATACAGCAGAGAATATCCTCTCAATCCTCTCAACTTTTGTCTACAATAAAGCGGGTGATATAATATTTCCGTAAATTTTCACAAGCGTTACGTTACTCTTTTTAGTTTTGCTAAAGATATAGTCAGGGTCTTTAGAAGAGTCTACAAAAGTGATGAACAAACAAGATAACAACTTTTTTATTTCATAACCATGTCATGTTGCATGCTTTGAAATCAATGGCGATCTTCTGAAGGTTGTGCAATTGTGTTCTTGTGAAGGAATATAGAATTGGGTTAAATAATCCAACTTTGCTAGCTCAAATTCGAAGGGCAAGCGAAGCAAAAAAGTTCAATTAAGCTGACCGATATTCGTAAATTTAAGTGACAAAGGTACGGTCACATATGACCGCATACATAGAAGCAAAAAAACCTAGATTGACGGACATCTAGTGAAAGATTTGATAAATAAACTCTAGGATCGGAATATCGGGTAAATAGCTCTCCTTACTTTTGTCTTCAATTACTTAAAGCGAAAAAGGAAATTTTATATAATCTTTGCTGACTGTATATGACGAGTCAACAAAATGGCGTGCAACGGCGCGGAACGCGTCGCGATGGGCGACCTCCGCGTGCTCTCATGCGCGGGCGCATTTTACCCACGCATTGCTATATACCTGCTTGAGGTTTTTATTTACCATCTTACATAATGATATGTATATTCAAGAATATTTATGTTTATGTACTATTTCTACAGGAATTCTTCGATATTAAATTATCATAATGCGCAGCGCATTTTAGCTGGTGAAGCTTGTAGTGCGGAATAATAAAAAAAGATAAAATAAATAGACCCAGACAAAGAAACAAACATGAATAATTGTAAGCGATCTTCCGGTTTATAACAAAAAAAATTATTCTGCGATTATTAGGACGACACTGTAAATGAGTTTCCTCATGAGGACTAAAGTCCTGTGCTTTTCTTACAGAGGACCCCTTTCTTTCCAACTAGATTTTAAAATACATAAAATTTAATACTTCTAAAGATTTATTTATAAAATAATAAGATTCGTCAACATTATACGCAACAGTAGCCGGATACCTTCGTATCTACTTATTTACCAAGACATCCTAAAAAATCACCCCACAAATATTCACAAGAACATTGCTGGCGATGCACAAAAAATACAAAGGTCTAAGAAAAACGTGACAATTCCGTTGGAAAATAAAGCTAGGTGCATAGTCCCGTGTGTTATCAGTTCTCATTAGATAACGACCGCGACGTCCCGGAACCGACGAGCAAACACGGCTATCTGCGCGGGCGCAGCCGAGTGGGGCTCGAATGTCGCGGGCTGATATGAGAAATGTATAATAAGAATGTAATATGAGAATGATTTTATGTTAAAACGTATGCAATCCTGCAGTTCATTATTTTGGATAAGTGAAAACTTATATTTCTCGATAACAAGATGAAGATATAAATTTATTCAGGCTTCGTTGATAGGCGTCTTAGAAAAGTATAGCCTAGGTTAAGTACGGATTTTTAGGTTAATAGCCATCTGCGTTCGCCACAATCTTAGAGAAGCTGTAAAAAATTTCAGGAGACACCAACAAAAATTTGATCCGAATAATAGTGAGTGGATATACCACACATCGCATAATATATTCCTCAACACATCAAAATACCAAAGAACATACACATGGTACGAGTATGTTACGATGTTCTAAATTTCATGAAACATCGTTTATATGATAAGAAATATTTTTTTAAGGCATACGTACAACTACCTACTAAAATTCCCTTTAGTAAACTGGCAATGGTTTATTTTTATAGTTTCATGTTCCTTATTTTTCAGCTTCAACAATGTGAACATATAAATTTAAACAGTATTTTATGTAAGGAGGAAGTATAGGAGTAAGTCCACTCCTATACTTCCTCCTTACATAAAATACTAGACTAATTTATTATAAATATCTTGTAAACATATTTATGTCTTACGTCGTTCCTGTGTACGACTAATAACCATTGATTTAAAATAAAATCGAAAGACGTAGTAAAATTTATAACATAGAAATACGTTTATTAATACTGTCTCTTTTTTAGCTTATCGCAGTCCTCCGCTGGATATAGGTCTCCCCTATTTTGCGAAACATATCCCGGTCCTCCGCTTTTCTCATCTAGCCTCCATCAGCGACATTTCGCAAGTCGTCGGTCCACCGAGCCGGAGGCCGTTCTTCGCTACGCTTGCCAAGACGCGGTCTCCACTCCAGAACTCGTCTGCTCCAACGGCCATCGGTTCTGCGACATACGTGACCAGCCCATTGCCACATCAACTATATTGAATAATATCACTAAATACCGTTTTGAATCTTTATTCTGAAATCAAAAGCACTTGTCCTAATACTGTTAATAAGAAAATCAAATCAAACTTTGTACAAATCAATCAGGTAACGAACTCTGAATAAACATAATCGAAGGTACTCCATTAAACGGACATCGGCGAAAATTTAAAAGAAAATTTCAACAAATTACCGACCTTCTTAAAATGGGGCTCCTCTTAAATAAAGAGGATTTTTTTAAATTCAACCTTAATTGTTAGCCGGGATGGATTGAGCGCGAGGGAGGCATGTAAGTTAAGTTTCTTTTATTTAATATTTCTGAGGTTACATATTTTTATAAAAAATTTACGTTTCAACAAAAATTCTACCTTTTAAGTTTTTTTTAAATAAAACGATAACATTCAATATACGAGACTAAGCGATTAATTTGAACTGTGGCAACTTAAGAACGGACAAACATATTTGCATATTTACAAGGTTTTGTAACGCAATTGGGAAATTCCGCAATGTGTGTCTGTTCGTTCGTCATAACAAAACGCAACAATATCGAAAAATAAATTATATACCCATTTAATTAAAATAACGTAGAAGTATGCTCTAAAAAGATTTTTAAATATCCCAGTACTTCTAAATTGATGAATAAATACCACCATCTTTTAAACTGCTTGTACCCCACCCAGTGAAAAACAAAGCATGATCTGATAAATAGATATAGATTCTAATTTGTCTGGATTCAATATCAATCGTCCCGTTTAATAGAATTGTTATGCGCTTCTTTTTCCGCGAAGAAGACGCTGCAGCTAGCGCTACATAACTTTGTATAATTATAAGACATTACAACTAAGTATCACTTTAAGCGACGAGTCCATGCCAGTGTTGACAGAGACTAATTACTGACCAAGTGTTTAAAGTTATGTGTATCCTTCGACACTGCATCTATCATGGCAGGCATATCACTAGCCACAAGGTGAGCAAACTGATCGATTTTTTAAGTTCGTACTCGTATATGTAATAAAAAAAATAAAAAGAATATTTAAGAACATTCTCATGGTTCACTATTGTATGCAGTCGTCCAGGTCGTTGATTAGTCCGGTACGATTTTTCCGTTCAATTGAACTTATGAAAAGTGTCGCCATCTCCGTCACGTTAACGATTGTTTGATTTTATTAACGGAAACGAGTTCCCTGTCCAGATTCCCTGTGTCAGGGATTCCTGAGAGAATGGAATATCGAACAGTTTAATTTGATACAATATTTAGATTAAATGCAGTGCTCTACAAAGTAGTAGTTTTTGTAGGTATTATGCAAACTGTTTAGCCATTTGAATGAATAAATAGAACCTTTTTCACTTCTGTACTTCGCAAATAGGGCACTCCTGTTGGTGTTAAAACTGTAAGAAACTTCACATCCGCGGGTAACATGTGCAAGGCAGTGATGACAGAAAAAATGTCTTCAAATCACTTTCTACAGTCTTGATTTTCTCCAGTATTTGCGCCAGTACCTCTATATACTGCGCTGTTACTTATTGTATATGTTAACTTACTCGTGTTGTATATGTTCGGCAAATCATCATCATCATTCGAACCTTGAATGTCCACTGCTGAATGAAGGCTTCCCTAATGATTTCCACGCGGGGTTACGGCTAATGGTAGGTTTTAATGTATAATTAAGATTAGCCGGCTTAAATGAAACTAATCTTTCAGATGTCGATGTAATTTCATTACCGAAGTTTTATAATATAAGTACCTGAATAATATACCAGAAAGCCTTTAATTAACCAGTAACCCCGAATACGCAGTTACAGAATAACCATAGTACAGTTGCTGCCTTGGTCTCAGTATTCAATAATTTTACTGCCTGTGAAAATACCTACTCTTCTAGTCTGTAACAGATAAACCAATATATATTAAAAAATTGGCAAGATAAATACACCGACGCAGATATCTACCAAATTAAAGAAATTACTATGATTTGGAACATGACTGTTACAAAGACAGAATAACGATGTCGCTAAGCAAACAGCGCTTGTGCTCGTAGTCTTAGAGCGGTATTTGGCTTTAAAAGTGGTGCGATATTAAATCGGAGTTAAACGTCGTCGGACAATAATGAGCCAACAAGCTGTGTTGGCTTAGCCACGTCCCTACCATAGGCGTACATGGCGCCATTTAAATAACTATCTCTGTGGTCTAGTGGTATGTGTGATCGAAAGGATCGTGGGTTTGAGTCCCGTGGGGTGACAGCATATTCAAGTGCTTCGGACAATTTAATAATAACATTTATCGGTTTTACATCATCGATGAAAATGTTTTGAAATATAATTACCTTCATTTAGTTTATTTATTATGAGTCAATCGTGAGATACTGTGTAGATTCAGAAACCTGTGGTCACCAAGCCCCCAATGTCACAAGGAAGATATTACCTTTAGAGGTTATTAAACACTTATCATTTTGTTGAAAACCGGTGGCTCATGTTGAGCGTCGGTGGCTCATTGGTATGGACGGTTGCCTTCCGATCTCGAGGGCGCAGGTTCAAATGCCACGTTCTTATGTGTCTCGAATTTTCGAAATTATATGTACGTTTATCCAACGCTCTTACTGTGAAAGAAAACATCGTGAGTAAACCTGCGCAATGCGCACGCTTATGAAGAGATTCTAAGGTGCGTGAAGTCGGCCAATCTGCACTGGTCCCGCGAGGAGGACTACGGCTTAACGGGTAGGCTTGTGCCCCTCAGTGGGGACGTATAATGAACTGATGTGATGATGATGAAACACTAATCGTAACAAAGTTGCAGTTAAAAGGCAGATTGATATACAACTGGCAACACCTGTAATCTTCGTGCAGGTACCGTAATATGCGGCTTAGAAACATTCAGCAAAGAACTTGTGGCAGTTTCTAACCTTTTATCCCAACCAATTAAGGATCTGGCAACCTAGCATCTAGTCTACAATCAGCACGGTAGGCTACTGTCCGTTACTCCATATCGATCCATGTAATTGATGGATGCGTTAAATTATATTTAAAATCCTTAATGATGTTTATTTTACACGCCATGTAAGCGTTGCTTTATATACTTCCGAGGTTTGCTTCGAGATTTTATAATTTATTTTAATATCTACATAAGAAATAGTTTTGATATTATAGCCTATACCATTGTACACGACTCGTGACTTTAGTATAGCAATGGGGATATTGGGCTATAAACCACCATCCTTCGATAGTGACCGGGACCAAAAGCTTAACTCACCTTCCTAAGTTCGTAGGGGCTTAATATTATATTAAACAGCCAAGTAGATTGAATAAAAATCATAAGTAAGTACTATATTAAAATAAAAGCTAACGGCTTAATATAAATTATATTTTCATTATTTGAGGAAATAGTCGTCGAGGTAAGCCATCTCTCGTACAATCCACGACTCAACTAGTAATATTTCAAATCATACCCGGTTTTTTCTCTTGACGTTTTGGAATTTTAATTTTGTAGATTTGAGTAAAGATGGATGTATTTTGCCAAGATAAATATCGCAAAAAAAAAATTTGATGAGAGGACCATCTCTCGGGTACTTCAGTAGTTATAAAATATTTCATTGTTTACTTAGATTCATCTTGTTTGTCCTTGCATGCATTTATGTCAACAAACTAAAACCACAGAGAAGCTTTTTCTTTTGAATTTTAAAATAATTTTTTTGCTCTTAATTACTAATCATGATATATTTCATATTACATGCCTTATTTGAATAAATTAAATTAGACTTTGTAAATGTTGGTACCAGGGGCTTAAATCCGAAAACGTTTCAATCAATCGCAAAACAATATTTTTTCTTTTGCATAAAATTACAAATTATGGCTTCAATTTAATGAAGTTACCATGGTATCTTTTCTGTATACATTCCAACATTATAATTTCCCAAAAAGCTTTATACCAATTCATCCCAATCCAATCTCAAGATGGAATACTCATGAAATATCTGATTTCAATCAATCCAAAAGATTTCTCGATAAAACTGGTAAATGCGCAAAATGTAATACTCGAGCGTACCGGACGACGACCCGGGCAAATTAGGGATGGTCTTTGTATATCGATATTTTGTTTAATTTCATTTTTTTTGTCATTCTTAGCAACCTTATATCCCTCTTCAACCTTTCGAAGTCATGTTGGACATTAGTCTCCTCCATTCTGTGCCAAATACCCCTGTCCTCCACTTGTCCCACCCAGCTTCTGCCAGTGAACTTCGGTAAGTCGCTGGTCCATTGAACCGGTGGGCGATCTACGCTACGATTACTAAGGCGCGGTCGCCACTCCAGAACTCGTTTTCTGCAAGGACCAACGATTCTGCGACATACGCGACCAGGCCACTACCATTTCAACTTGCTGATCCGGCGAGCTATGTCGGTAACTGTTGATTTTCACATTGGTACAAATGCTAGTACCATAAATCTGATAAATTAGTTTCCCAAATGATATTTTTGATGGACAAATATTCATTTGTGACTATGAACTTACATTATGACACATAGAGGCTGTCTCCTAATTTCTCTCTAGTGGTGTTGGTATTTTTATCTCATGCTCGGTGTCAGTGGAAACCCGCTTTAAGATCTGATAAAACAATACACAAATGGATTAAAGAGGGCATGATCAACCCAACAATAGAAGATGATTGAAATAAATTCATTGTTAACACCTGGGACGTGTATTTTTTGCAATAAAAGAAAAGAACCAGCGACTCATGTTAAACGACACCGCTACCCATGTAGAAATGCGTTGCCGGCCCATAAATTGAGAATACGCTATTTTTCGAAGATCGAACTTCACAAACATAAGATTTCGTTAGGCCCATCGTTAGGATGTGCTGACGTATCGATATCGATAATTAAAGAATCCTCGTAGTCCAACCCTAGCCAGCATTAGATTGGGCAAATAAACAGGCGGAATAACCGGTGGGGTGCGGGCACGCACAAGTCCGTACTGTATAACCCGGATATTACTGTATCATTGAAGTACTAAAAGCATTTTTAAGTGTTTAAATTGGTTAGGAAAATCGCATAATAATACTTTGTATGTCAAAGTCAAATTTTAGAAAGAAAGAAAGAAAAAATCTTTATTCAAATAAATCTGTTACAGATACTTTTGAATCGTCAATTGTTATTATTATCATATTTTTTGTGACTCTACCACCGGTTCGGAATAAGTAGGATCTTCGAGAAGAGCCGGCAAGAAACTCGAGTTACTCTTTTAATCTTTTTATATCAGTGGTTACAGTTTTGTCATTTACCTACAAATAGCTTTACAATAATTTATTACAAAGATTTTGTAACTGGAACACTAAGTGCAAGACCACACATCTTTATCCGATAAATATTCTTCTATTGTATAGTAACCTTTTTTCATGAGGGTTTTTTAAATCTTTAATTTAAACTGGTGAAAAGAAAATTAGTAAGGAGAATAAAATAAGTTATAAGTCAGATTCGATAATAACATAAGTTTTAATTTACCGACATAGCCCGCCGGATCAGCAAATTGAAGTGAGTTGGTCACGTATGTCGCAGAAACGATGGCCGTTGGAGCAGACGAGATGTGGAGTGGAGTCCGCATTTTGGCGAGCATAGGATAGTACGCCCCGGCCCGATGGACCGACTTGCAAAGGTCGCTGGTAGAGGCTGGATGGGAACAGGGTGTTGTCAATTAAACAATCTCCCATAAATCGTAACGAATGAGGAATAATGTACTATGAAAAGGAATTTTGTTATTAAAATTGGTACATTACTTATAAGCGGAAATTCCAGGGCAAGTCTGGAAAACTAATGAATAGACTGCGGCAGATGTGGCCGTGCCGTGAAAATCGGGTGAAATGGGGATATTAGAAAAGCAGTCTGTGTGACTGTGGGGCAGACGATGGATACCTGCTGTTTTGCCCGAACGATCAAGTGGCCAAATATTGGTCGCATTATCATGCTTAACTTGTGAATCCATATAGACTCAATAAGAAGAAGCGGAATTGCGGCCAGATAAAAAAACATTCCATTAGACTATTTTCCAGTGTCGAGAAAGAGCGTCGGTGGCTCATTGGTGTGGACTGTTTTCCGATCTGGAGGGTGCAGGTCAAATCAAATCCGCTACGTACGTTCGAATTTTGGAAATTATATGTACGTTTATCTGACGCTCTTACGTGAAGGAAAACATGGTGTGGAAACCACGCACACAACAAGGATCCAAAAGTCGTGCGTGAAGTTGGCCAATACGCACTGGGCCCGCGTGAACGACTAAGGCCTCACATCTTTACGGGTAGGCTCGTGCCTCTCGGTGGGGACGTTTATCAGCTGATGATGAGACTATCTTCTAAACAACAGTATAAGGTTTGGATATCGCGTGTGCACAAAGGCGGGCGGCCTGCAACCGGCCCGTAACCCAGTTACTTGCTGAGCTGGAGCGACAACTGTACGGAGCCACTGGAAGTGGTATGATGAATGTTCATCATCATCAACATCATAGGATGAGAACACAACACACAATTGTTTTTTTCTTTTTTTATTCAAAACTGTGAGAAAAAACTACCAGCATACACATTACACAGTAACAATGGACGCATACAGATTACAGTATTGTTGTTATTTATTTATTAATATTTACGTTGCATTTTATTGTTTTGGCTAATTAGGTACCTATATTTGTTACAAGTTAATATGTTACACATAAGTTTTCTTTATGATTATGTAATTATTGTCATGATATTAATAGTTGTAACTATTTTGATTTATTTTGTTGAATATTATTACATATTTATAAATTTATGATATATTGTATACTAAAATGTCTAAATTAAATTTATTTGTTTTTGAAGAAGGAAGATGTCATGATATTAATAGTTGTGATTGAAGGTAGTTACAACCTAGTATATAAGGTGTGGATATTTTATAATAAATGCAGTATCTGTTCGTACTTCTTGTTTCACTGACGTCACCCACTTGACAATTATTACTTAAAGCAGGCGTTGCGCCTATTTTAATAATATTGAATATTTTTTTATTGAACTTATTTCTTATGAGAAATAAAGTTGCTATAAACCTTATGGACTGGCGACTTGCAAAAGGTCACTAGAGAGACTTAATGATAAAAGCAGAGGGTAAAGACATCTGCCTCTAATAAGTCGCAGGGTCCAGAGATCTACCTATCCTCACCCTTCAGCTCAGAACACAGTCATACTTAAAGGAAAAAAAGTAAATGTACAGATTTTAAACGTAACCCACGCTAATCTAAAGAAGATAACGCATATTGTCGATTAGCAGATCACTCTACATGCAGGCAAGATTGGCTTGTGTGATGCGGCTTTTACATTTTTATTAAATTTATAATTAAATAAAGCCTGGTTCAGGATGCAGACTTAAATCCCATTAGCACCAATCTCCCCACACCAATGTATGGAAACATTTTAGAGGCACAAATGCCTGAATCAGAAGAAAATAAATGATTAATTTTAGACGTGTCATGTCATATCCAGCCAGTAAAGTGGTCTGTGCTGTCCGCGCATGCGCCCTACGCTCGGTCAATACCGCGACTCGCGGCCCGGCTACCCATGGCCTTACATTTACTCATATATCGTCATACGAATTGGTGTTCTAGAAGGTTACTAGACATAGCACATATACATACATAAAAACTATAAGAAAGGTCAATTCATTATTTTATATCTAAAAGTTATATAAATATTTAGAAATAGCCTAAAAACGTAAATATATACAAAAATATATTTTATTCATTGGGAGTAAGTGCCCTTTAAATAAAATATCTGGTTGAGGTCGCCATCATGTGGAAAGGTGCCCAAGAGGCTGGTCACGTTGCCGCGCTGAATTGCGAGGCTAATTCTCTGTCCGAGATAAAGAAGCCTTCGTATCGTGAGATGACTCTGCTAAACGCTTTGTCAATTCACGATAAAGTTTGTGGGCTTGGTCCCATGAGCCTAATGTTTCGACCCGAAACGGTTAAAATATGTTAGAATCTCCAATACTTTCATATTTTTTTATAATAAATATCCACTGACATTTACACAGCGCTCTCTAGCCCCTTAAGGAGGGGATTATTAAGGACCTTGTAGTTGGGGTACTAAACTATAAAAATGATAAACATACGTAGTTATTTTGTTTGTTAATATATGCATATAAACACTTAGACCATTACACAGACGTCATGGTCATGCACACAAATGTTTTTATTGCCCGGGAATCGAACCCGGAACCCTTGGTGTAGTAGCCGCCGTAGACCATTGCACCCGTATATTTTGGATTCTTAAGTCAATGATTACACCACATGAGTCGTCATACGTCATACAAATTTATTTATTTTTAAAGGCATTCGTCTGAAGATAACAAACAATCATACCGACCAACTTTAGCGATTAAAATAATGATATTACCTAAAGTTATAATGAAAACTGTTGCACATGCACATGGTTAATATAGATTTTATTAAACAAATAGATAAAAAATGTATAGAAATAAGTATAAATTTTAATGTAAATACTAAGCACAATCTTGTTATGATAGCGAGAACTGCTGCCGACAAACTGCATGTGCAGTTTGGCAGGTTATTACAAATGTAACTAGTGTTTATTCGACGCTCTTACGGTGAAGGAAAACATCGTGAGCAAACCTTCATGCACGCCTTCGAAGAGATTCAAAGGTTGTGTGTGAAGTCGTCCAACCCGCACTGGGCCCGCGTGGACGACTAAGGCTAATCACCCTATACGGGTAGGCTCGTGCCCCTCGGTGGGGACGTTTAATGAGCTGATGATGATGGTGATGAACTAGTGTTTAAGTTTTGAATAAATAAAAAAAGCAATTTAATACATATACATAATTTAATTCAAGCTCTATTTTCTCCTTTTATGATACTTATTCTAACAGCCGTAAAGTCGACAGTCTAATGCTGGACTCATCGCATCCTCATCGGTAGTGAGTTTTACCAGAATCTCTAATTTGGTATATTTTTGGAGATAGAAGTACCATTCAAAAGTTAGGTTGAAAAAGAGAGCGCTGCCACCCGCACTCTGCTGAATGTTTTGTCCCTAAGCGGTTTATACGTGGGACAAGTAGGAGTGGTGACAAATGAGTTCTTACTTACCGTCATCACACGAACATCTCCCAGTCCCGACCCATTTTTGTGAAAATGTTACTTTTTTGTAACAAAGTTAACACTCCAGGATGCCTCATGCAAAGTATAGAAACTAAATATATGTCTTTTAAAGTTTGACACATAATAGTCTGACACACCAATATCACAAATGGATTTTTTAAAACCTTATTTTTGTTCTATCGCTATTACACCGACATATTGTAGGCTATGATTGTTTTTAAACAGCTGATTACCAGGCTTGGACTTGATTAACTTTATTTTTAAAGTAACATAAAATGTGTCCCTATTACAAGACACATTACTGTCTTTCTTGTGTGTCTTTGATACTATTTCTACAAAGAAATTCAATTAAGATTCATTGGTTTTATTACTTGACCATTTTATCAATGTTATATTCTGAATTATACAACATTTTATGTCCCTTGAAATTGGATAACAGGGCGATCAGGTTATAGTAAATAATAAAAAGCCTGGCGTTATCTGGTCATCCGTACACAAGATAAAAAATACCTTTCCGTCTACTCTACATAGCGCAGTAAAAAAAACTGACAACACCGCGTTCCGAAACAACGCTACCAAAAAAGAAACAAAGCATAAATCAGAATGAAGAACAATCCATTAACTCGATCCACAATAAAAAAAGTTAACGGTCGCCCGCTGATTGGGCGGCGCGCGGTCGGACCGACGCTATTGGTTGCCGCCGGCGCGCTGCGTTCTGAAACTTGATACTTTTTAATAATGGCTCCTTTAGCTAATGCGATCGGCTTTTATATTACATTATCGTAGTTTAGTATTTTATTACATAGCCCCCAAATGCTCGTAAGGGGATACCGTTTATTTCCATCTGCGTTCGATTAGGGATCGGGATGTGGGATTGTGGCGGGCTTTATCGCTTGAGAATAAGGTAAGCACGCTGTTTGGGTGGATTAAGAAAATTGGTTGATACTATTAGGTTATATATGAATGTTTGTGTGGGGAATTAAAGGTTAAAGTGATGAGGACATATATTTTGTTTTAACTGTTTTATTAAATAAAAACTTCTGTCTTTAAAAGTTAATTGATCTTTTCAAGTAACTTGAACTTGAAAATTAAAGTATTTATTTATAAGATTTCAGACGACTTGAACGAAATCTTTTTAAAATTTTATTTACAAAACTAAGATATAATATAACATAACAGTTTTGTTTTTTTTTTCTAAATTTTTACAAATGAAGATTATTTTTTTGTAGTAAGACATTTTTGGCGTGCCATTTGCACGAATTTAAATAAACTTCCGGTCTAAAAAAGTACTACATAATAATAATAAACTTTATTTTCAGATAGGTATCCATAGTAATTATTGTTAGCATAGCAGTATACAGTATACATAGTAATTAGTTAATACAAACACTTTAAATTTTGGGTCACATGTTAGCAATTGCTCTGTTTTGTACACAGACATCCGAATAACAATTAGACTGGACAAGCCGCCAAGTTTATAGGCAGTCCCAGTGTCGCAATTACTTTTCAATTCTTACCTGTGAAAAGATATTATATTTCTTGGTAAATTTTACTGATTCACTGCGATGATGGCATGTTACAATTGCACAGAATGGCATTTTGGAAAAAAAACGGTAATTTCTTCTAAAATTCGTGCGTCTTCATTCGTCTCACGGAGCGTAAACTATAGCCAGTGTATGCTCGTTGAGCATACATTTGTCGCACTTTTTAACGCGGCTTGCCCCATCTCCTGTATTGGGAAATCTGTGGTTTTGTACTTATGGGTGTAGCATTGGTCTCTTGAAGTCTATTATCAGTATTTACATGAACTGGCTATCTTGATTTTTTTACCAATTTCATTTTCCATAACTTGCTTACCTTCTGCATCTATATATTAAAATCCCTTTTACTTTATATAGAATACACACACTTAAGTATGAACAAATGTTTTCAAATTCAACAAGTCTAAACAACTTTGTTAATATTTGCGAATCAAATATACGAGTATATACACAAAATGTCAATATGACAGTGTATATTTAAAAAGTGCGTAATCTGGACGCAGATAAATATTAACAAATATAAACGTTATCATAGCTCTCTACCATAAAGTTCTGAGGTGTTCCGTTAATTAAATACAGACAGTAAGATTTGCAGCTAACCCTATAAATATAAGTCCGATGGCGCAATGGTATACGCAATAAACTAAGTTATATATATATATATATATTATATATATATATATATAATAATTATTATATAACATTGTATATATATATATATACTTTTGGGAAACTGTTCTATAAAATGTATTGTATATGAGACCGAATATCCGTTGTCATTATGGTGGCATTGATGGAGGATAATAACTATCAGTTGTTGGTTTCCTTCAATGCCGCTCTGCCATGATTAGGCGTATCACTTAACATCAGGTGAGCGTCCTGACCATTCTGTACACAAAAATATATGTAGGATGTATACATAGGTATATGTAGGGTCTCGGTGGCTCATTTGTGTAGACTGCTGCTTTCTCATCTTGACAGTTATTATCATCAACGCCACCATAATGTCAACGGATGTTAGGTCCGATATTCGTTTATCAAATTGATAAAAAGTACCAGGAGATTTAGAAAAATAATAGAAATAAGATCAAATTCAATTTGATATTATGTTACTATTTTTTACAGGACGAAAGAAGCTTTTAATAGAATCTGGCATAAAAAATCTCACCGGTCGAATATATGATAGAAATCATTGAATGTTGAAGAATTGGTACCCCATGGACAGAAGATACTGTAATCTTACCTGTTTTGTTGAACAGAACAAACAATGGTTATAAAAGTTATAAACCAAACATTTTTATATTTCTTGCTGGATTTTCTTGAAGATCCTACTTTTTTCGGAGCTGATGGTAGAGTCATAAATATAGTACATAGTTGATGATTAAAGAGTATCTGTAAAACATTTATTTCAATAAAGATATTTTGAGTTCAAGTTTGAACACATTAGAAAAACCAATAAAATTTTAGTGTATATTTATATTTCTTGTTCTCTTAGTTTGTTTTTAACCCGTTACCATGTTTCTGTTTGATGAGATGGAAGTTTTTAAACCAACTGGTTAAATACGAAGTAACGCTCATCAATAACACATTATGTCTTTATAAGTTACAAGAAAAACAAATAGATACGGGGAAATTTAGAAAAAAATAAGCTAACTGTAATAATAAGAATACTTACCTACCAGTTGTTTTTTTTTCGATCCTTTTCACTGTTAATTGCAGCTGGGCTACACAGCTACAGCGGGAAAGTGGCGAGAACTGTCAGTTTTAAAAAACTTTATGCAAGAGCCTCAGAGTCTAGGTTGGAGACCAGCTGGTTCAGTGCGTTGGCGAATAGCCGTATAAGGTCCGTCGTATAAGGTCGGGAGACTAGCTAAAGGATCATGAAGGCCTACTTAGTACACCAATACACAGTACAATTCCTGTTAGAATAAGCGTCCTTCAATGTATGAGGTCCAGTAAGGTTTCGCAAATCAGCAGCATGTTTTTTTCTGACTACTGTTTTTGGCTCTATGTGAGCAGAAAGTACATATTGCAATAATAAAAATCGAAATATACTCATCATCATAATCAGTTCATTATACCGAGGGCACGAGACACCCTGTACAGGGTGTATAGGCCTTAGTCGTCCACGCGGGCCCAGTGCGAATTGACTGACTTCACGCACAATCTTCTGAATCTCTTCGCAGACGTGCACAGGTTACCTCACGTTTTATTTCTTTTACCGTAAGAGCGTCAGATAAACGTATATGTAATTTCGAAAAGGCGAAAAAATACGTTCACAAAATAAGAGAAATAAAATGACAACATAAGTAGTTTATTTTAATAGAGATTTAAGTCAAATAAGCAATTTAATCACAGTGCAAGCGTAGCGGATTTATCTAAAGAGCCATTGGTCAAATAAGCGACAGCCGGCTCATTCATGGAGAATCATAAATATCGACTATTCGATAAGAGCAATCGATATTGACCGAGTCAATACTAGCAAGACGATAACTGGTGATAAAGCGCTGAAAAATTTACACGGTGAAGCTTTAAAATAAATATTTTGCCATGAAGGTCGTGTATATTTTAGGGAAAATGGAAACAAATTTACCTAATGTACGAGCATTAATAAATTTGTTTCCATTTTTTTTCTAGAACCTTAACGGGCGTCAGTACATTGCAAGCTAACATTATTGCTTACGAGCAGGTGAGGCTGTTTTGGGCAATGGTACATTCTGTTGGATAGGAAACCAACCCATAATATACTAGCTTGACTAATTACCATCCAGTATCTGCATAATTAAATGACCTTCGTGTACAACACAACGAGACGGGTTGGTTGAGACGTCGGCTATAACCAAGGGTACCGGGTTCTTCAAAAAAATTGCATGACTTGTCTTCCTCAATAAATGGACTAGGCTTTCAAAGCATATTATTTTTTTTCAATGAGAACCAGTAGCTCGTAAGATTAGCGCGTTCCACACAAACAAAACAATTATAATATAAGTAACCTTTTTGATATTTGTTTTACAAAATAAGTAGGTAATAAAGTATGTATTCTTATAAAGAAAATGGCGTCTGCCTGAATGACAATTAGCGTGTGTAATGACGTCTTTATTAAAGTCAAAACAAGATGGCGTTCAGGTCAATGCCCGGGATGCAGGGCTTAAGTGGGCGGCGCGATAGTCTCGATTTCTGTTCCACGAATTTATTAAACGAATGCTTATTCGTTTGACGGGTGTGTGCTAAGCTCAGTTAACTCAGGTTCGAGCCTCACTCTAGAATAACTTACCTATCTACGAACCTACTAGTTTCCTAGTCCCTGCGAGAATATCACAGCTCGCATTGTTATTCGTTCTTTTTTTTAACCAATATAAATGTGGTAACCAAAGCGAAATTGATGAAAGGGATAATTATGTTACATGGATGAATGACAAGGGTGGATGCCTAGACTAGTTAATACTTTATGACTATAGCTGCAATGTTAACTTTTTAATTAAGTTTATCTATGGAAAATAAAATCAAATCATATCTGGTTCCACCCGTTCACTTATTCTCCCTGCTCTGGATAAATTGTACCAATAAAACACTTTCCCTATTTCTAAGGTTTTGAGACTAAAAACCATCTACTTACATCGCGTTTATTTGCCCGTCGAACCACTGAAGTCTAGCACCAACTAACAAAGGAAATTCATTTTCAAGGTAAGTATGTATAAAAGAATAGTTCACCTTATAGACGGATACGCTCTATATCAGTCTGCAAGGTAAAACTTTACCATAATCCTAAACGAAATTGGTCTGCGGACCGCCATTCATCTTACCTTTCTCATAAATCACACGGACACCACCCCAAGTGACAATGATTGGTTCGAGGGGGTTCGCTTTCAAAAGTTTTATTTCTACCTTTAAGTTCGATTTACAAGAGCGTCTTTTACATTTTTTAAATCTGCAATCTTTGTCGATAGTTTTTTTTATAACTTACGCATCATCACCATGCTTCTAAAATATAAGATTCCTGCTGGCTGGATTCGTCTCAGCAGAATATAACAGTACGAACCTAATCGTAATCTGTTCTAATTACATTTATAAGTTTCTTTAGACAAAACTTGAATAAATACTATTTGAATTTGAAGCATGTAAAAAGGTTTTAATACTTTTGAAGCCGAACTTTCAAGTGATACCCCTAGTCCAACCATTTTATTGACACAACATCATACACTGAACAAGCGTGGGAAGTTTCAGTTCCTTACTCGTGTATCAATGAAAATCGATTGGAAGCTTTTTTGGTATCAAATTCGGTACACCAATTGAGTGATGCCCCAAGGCTAGACTATCGTCTATGCAAGCACCATCCATCACAGGTCACTAAAGAGTTATTGCCCCGAGTTAGTTTGACACTTAAATGAGCCGGGTTACTTTAATATAGAGTAGAAATTTCAGTATTTTATTTATTTGGAATAAGCTGTTACATAATCTTCTTATCGAGTCGATATGGATTCACCAGTTAAATATGGTAACACGACCAATACTGGGCCACTTTTATTTGCCATCCAGAGGTCCCGGAAGCCGCACGAAGATTGACAGTTCGGGCAAGAAAGTAGGTGTTCTATTGTCTAAGGAGCACCACAGTCGCACAGACTGCTTCTGGAATATCTTACCCGATTCTCACGGCACCGGCCAATACCCGCAGTCTATTCATAGCTTTCCAGACCGCCCTGAGAAGATTACCGCCCGGAGGTAGCGCTTCAGCCAAACGGGGGTGTCCCGACGAGGTTGAGAAGAATAATAATAATGTGACATTATAAAAGCAAGCTACTTATGACATTCTCTGTGGTCGAGTTGTTGGTCGAGTGGTCCAAGCCTGGTTAAGATTGCTGCATGAACAGATGGTAGTGAGTTAAAATCCTACGGGTAGTAAAGAAAAGACAAACCCTTAGTATTCGTGGCGTTAGACAGTCTTTCGGATAAATTAAGATGAATTGAGGTCATGGAAAAGAGTAGATAGCTGTAGTTATATGAAAAAGGAGAGGATCAGGATATCTGGCACATTGAAGAGTTCTATGCCCAAAAGCGATGCAGCGTTCTATGATTTCGGTTAAAAATAATACTGCCTTATAAATTACGAAGTCACGATGGTTATTTGCTAGGAACGTGAAGTGTCTTGCTGTTTTATCAAATTGATTGATGGGTATGACGTCACACTTTTCATAATGACAACTAATGAGGGCTTTTTTCCAAAGATGCACATTACTTTATTAAGTACAGTCACAATCACAATGTCCTCAAGTCAATTTACTTTTAAATTATTTTAATTTGTTGTTTTAAATCTTTAGTTACACATATTTGACGACCTATTTGACGTAATGGTTGAGACGTCGGCTACTACACCAAGGGTTTCGGGTTCGAGTCCCGAGCAGTCCAAACATTTGTGTGCATGAAGTATGAACATGTTTATCAGTTATTTAATCCTAACAACAAGCTCCTAGCTTAATATGTAGCTAGAGGGAGCTGTGTGAATGTCAGAGAATTTATATTTAGAGAATTTAAAATTTCCAAGCAGTCGCAGCTAAATTCCAAGGTTCGAAGCCCGACTGGAGCAGGTTTTTTTATATTATACATTGCATCTCTCGGTCTGACTACTTATAATTCAAAAAAAGTATCAATAAAAATTTACAGTATAAATAACCGATAATATTTCTGAAATTAGTTTAAAGCATGCTTTGAATATTTTTCGTGAACTTTTACCTACACCGACGAACTAATACCTACGATAAGCAGTCTCACTCAGGCAAAACGAGATTGCACAGTATTGGACATTGTAGGATGTGTTATAAATAAGGCTTATTATTATTGTAAGCCTTGAATAATTAACATATTATAACCTTATACTTTTTGCACACAACTGTACTCTTTACACTACAATCTTATTTTTGAACTCTATCACCAAAGCTTAAAGTCGATAAGGAGAGTAACTTACGTACATTATGTCACCTTCAATGGCGACTTTGGCATATTTCGGAATGTTATTGCATAGGTCGTTTAGTTAGGTTTTTTGCCAGGAGCACAGCTGTGAGTCTCAAGTAGCGGGGCTAGGGTTGCCAAAATATTTGTTAGTAATATTGATAAAATAATAAATCTTTATTGTTCATAACCGATCATCATCACCGATTTTAAGTATTATCTACTAACAAGTGTTTACACTGACAGACAATTTTATCATCATCATCAGCTCATTAAACGTCCGCAACGAGGGGCACGAGCCTACCCGTATAGGGTGATTAGGCCTTAGTCGTCCACGCGGGCCCAGTGCGGATTGGACGACTTCACACACAACCTTCGAATCTCTTCGCAGGCGTGCATGAAGGTTTCCCCACGATGTTTTCCTTCACCGTAAGAGCGTCGGATAACGTACATATATTTTCGAAAATTCGAAAATACATTGGTACGTGTCGGGATTTGAACCTCAGCCCTCCCGGTAGGAAGGCGACAGTCCACACCACTGAGCCACCGACAATTTTATACTGGATAATTAAATGTAATAATATTCTGACTGCTTATTTGGTATACCTACATGTAGATTTTGATCATTCTGTGATCAATATTGTAGAAAATATCTTCTGCAGTCTTGAATATGCATTAATTAATTATTTATTTTTAATTTACCCTCTTTTTATTATTGGTTATTTTAACCTCTGACTTAAGCGTTTATATAATCAAATGAACACCGAAGTAAGATGTCATCGAAATTCACTCGTTGGATGACTTACGTTTGAATGATACAAGAGTATATTACTTTTCCCGTTATATTATAAGTATATTAAGGACTCTTCGTATGATAGATTACACTTTATTTATTTTTGCTACTTTTTACTCACTCCCTTATTTCGTCTCTCTTAATAAATTTATTGTTTAATAAACAAAAATTCAATGAGAGAATAAATTCTTTAAGGGAGACCAAGAAAAGAAGTGAGTAATATAGCAAAAATAAATTAAAGTGTAATCTATCATACGAAGAGTCTATAATATACTTATAATAATAGGAAAATATATATCTTGTATCATTCAAACGTAAGCCATCCAACTTGTACTTATAATTATATAACTGGAAAAGTTATATACTCTAGGATTTTGTTGTAAAAAAAACAAAAATAAAAAAATAAAGTACGTCTTGTTAAGTTGGTAGCCCTGATCAAGTTTTTTTTGTCGAATTATTGTACGAAGATAAGTATATGGGCAAGGCTAGATACGCTTGGATGCTACTTGATAGTACTCCAAACATGTTTGAATGTTTTCAATGCTACGTGCTATTAAGGATCGGTACATTTCGAAATGCGTTCCCAACGGTTAGGTATTTATTAACCGTGAATTTACTTTATAGATGCTATTGACCAATATATAACTGTTTTGGTTACCAAGAGTTTCTTTGCGCATTTCCATATGTCATTTTTCGTGACAGATACATAATTCACTTGTTCTCCAGTTGGTAAGGCATATTTTTTATGCTCGTATCCTTGTATATTTTGCCTTTAACTTTCTTTTCCTCCAAAGAGTTCAATATTGAAATACAAAACCTACGGCAGTCGGATAGAAACACCCTGAAACAACAGTGTATTGTGGGTTTACGAGTTTATTAATCACTAGGGGTGCTCGCAAATGCACCTGTGTTTTAAAATAAAGTAGCATTACGACAGCCATCTTCCAGAGAAAGCCTTGTCAAAATCAGTTCATCCGTTTCAAAGAACTTAAGAGAACAAATTGATAAACAAACGAAAACGAAAAATATGTCATTTTAGTATATTTATCGCATACATATGCATGTCGTAAATGTATGCAGAAAATAGAGATTATATTATTATTCACTATTATTATACATATAAATGATTAACTACTACCATAAGACTCCCGAAATAATTCTTAGATCTTACTAGGTGGTAGACTCGATACTGAGTGGTCTAGGTAGGTATCACCGCAGTGTGGAGTGTTATGCACTTTTGTGTTTCAAGGCGAGGGCAGTGTAGCTAGTGAAATTACCGGGTATAAGAGACCTTTTTATCTGTTGTCTCGGGTGTCGGGTGCAGTGCTGCATTTATGCACTCTGTCATGGTTAGGCGTATCACTTACCATCAGGTGATCGTCCTGTACACTTGTAACATTAAAAAGTACTAAAGAAAACTCATTGACAGACAAACGAAAATGGAAAATATGATATTTTGGTATATTTATCGCATACACATTTGTTTCGTAAATATATGCAAAAAATAGAGATTATTTGATATTCAATATATACACATGAATAATTACCAAAGAATCCTGAAAAGAAACTTACAACTCTAGGTTTCAAAATGATTAAAGACTTCGGCATCACGCTCTTGCACCTTTACTCTAAAGGCATAAACACACGAGTAATGAAAAATTCCTTAAAGCCTGAACCACACTGGCCACGCATGTGAGATGTGACAAGGCACTTGGAAGGTGTAAAATATGGATTTCTCGGTAAAAGAGGGAGAGATCCTTTTTGTTGTGTGACGTTATCTTGTGTTTACTCTTATGGTGACGGTACAGTCCACCATAAAATAGATATACACTTATATTATTATGCTTAATTTATATAATTATATTTATACTAGCTTTTGCCCGCGGCTTCGCTCGCGTTAAATTCGGGATAACATGGCTCCACTTTCCAGGTAACGAAAACAGAATAATTTAAATACTGCAACACTGCTTCTTCTTTTTCTTTTGCTTCGCATACCAATTTTTGCTTTTCACTTTAAAACCTGGGAAAAGTCAAATAAATTACCCCTTTTTTAAGGCTTTAAGGGCCGACTTGCAAAAACTTCAATATGCAAGATTCATTGTTCGTGACAAATGAATGAATAGAAAATTAAGGCAGCTGAAAACTTCTGTCAACTGCTGAATCCGCCCTAATAATTTTTAAGAGGACCAATTATAGCAGTCGTGTTCTATATCTATAGTCCACCTGATTAGGATTTGACTTCATTGAGTAACGGTATTGCAATGGCAAACCCATTCCAAGTGCCATTAAACCAGATTGTATTGTTTGACAACCCATCTGGTAATTGGGTTCGATTCCCGGGCAGCACATGAACATTGGTCTGAGTGTTTTCTATATATAATTAACAAAAAAAGGAATTTATTGTTTTCAATTTTCTTATCGAAATGACCTAAAATTATGTTATCTATTTCAGAAAGTGCTTAAAAATGTATATGTCTTGTAGGCACATCATGTCACAGTTGTTTTTATTTACTTCAATATTTAATAAAATTTTCTTAATTACAATAATGCACTACCGTAATGCATCCAAGTTCCAAACCCGCATTTTTTACTATGGAAAGTGTTGAGTAACGCAATTTAAGAGTATAATTCCGAACTGACTGTACTTACATTTAGGAGGGTCTGAGCTCGTACATGTGTATGGGATGATATGTATATACATATATAGTGGTTTTAAAATCATACATAAGTTTCTTTTTATGGTGATTTTAAATAATAACAATGTGTAATATATAATAATAAGAAGGGGAAAACCACGTCAAATGAAGTCCCACTACTAGGCACATGCCATTCTACACAAATGGCTATGGAGATAACCATAACTCACCATACGAGCCAAAACCGGATATTTTCATCAAAATTACAAAGTTCAAATTTTTGTAATTGAAATACCGTTCTCAAAGTTCGCACTAAATAAAAACTCACAAATCAAATAAATACAATTAAAAAACCGCTACACCATACAAAGAGTGTTTTATTATTATTATCTCAACACAAAACTCACTTCTGACATAATATCACACGCATCCAACAAGAATGTAACAAAACGGAGGCCAAAAAACTCAAGTGTTTCACTATAAAACCAGCAAAGGTTTACTTGTCGTCTTAAAATGACCTTTGATATCTGTCAATAGAGCTGCATTTACCATTTCGACGGGAAATTGAGTTGGTGTGGCCCATTGTTTCTCAAACTTTTTAGGTTTGCGACGTTTACAATGTTTGACGTTTTAATTATGCAGTTGTCGTATTTTGCTTTGCGAATGGATGAGTGGATTTAAGTTTTATCGTAGTATTTCGGGCTCAATATAAAGGCAAAATGTCATGGAAACGTATCACGTAAAATGAACGACAACGAATATACGCTTAATAGTTAAACCAACCTTGCTTGCATGAGCAATACCTACATCCTACCGAATAGATTACGAAACTCTGGCGATCCATCAACATACATTTGACTACCGCATCAGATTCTGCAGTGATGATTTTTTTACTGTCGTTATAAATTCACAATAAATAGATACATATTTATAAAATAAGAAATCATAGTCAATCACACAGTAATCCCTGATAAACACAAATATGGAAACTGTCACACTTACTATGATGGGACGATAATATCGTTACTAACTTGTGACGTAATCATGTTAAGTCACAGTTTCCAATGCTTGTATTCCTGCTTCAGTAGTCTCCCTATGGTAAAATTACCACGAATTTTAAAATTTGAAGTTTGAATTTCAAAATATTTGATTATTGGAATTGACTAAAGTTTGAGAGGCACTGTCCCACGTCTTCAAGTCATCATCACCTCTAAAAGATACCCAGTAGCCGGAGTAACAAGTTGAATGGATATAAAATCGATTGTCAAATAAATAAACATCGCCCACGACTCTGGTTCTCATTATTGAAACTATTTATATGTTCGTACATTTGTTCTTTTAGCATATTACAGCGCGATTGCTATTACCTATAAGTACCACATTTGATATTTTTTTAACAATCATTAGAGAAAGACTTTGCCCAGCTTTGATGACTAAGGCCTTACCTTTGCGGGTAGGCTCATTGGCGACCCTACTCTGACTGACGCTAAGCTGCAAAGCCTCGAGCATCGTCGTAGAGTTGCACGGCTGTCGGTTTTTTACAGGCTACATTTCGGTGAGTGTGCGATGGAATTACACGCGTTAATTCCACCAGCCCTTTCACCATCGGGATACAAGACGGAGGCGAGCTTTCCATCCTTACGTGGTAGACATTCCATCCGCACAGCCCGCTTTGGTGCCTCGTTCCTAATGCGCACCGCAAAGGAATGGAACTCTTTGCCTCCTTATATGTTCCCCGATCATTACAACCTGGCCGTCTTCAAGGCAAGAGTGAATAGGCTGTTTCTAGGCAGGCATGATCCATCATCGGCCGCATCATCACTTACCATCAGGTGAGATGGCGGTCAAATGTCTGCCTATAAAGGATAAAAAAAGGCTCGAGCCCCTCGGTGGGGATATGTGCCTAATGAGCTGATGGTGATGATGCCGCCGTGCAAGTCCAATGCGTGTTCACTATACCGATAACTGTAGCTCCGCAGGAATCATCCATTAATTTCTGACTTTATCACTAAATGTGACCGCGAGCATGGCTCGCTCTATGTTCCTTGAGTAATTTTAACTTGCAAGCATTGTCCATTGAATAGCAGACACATAATATCCTCTATTTTAGACCGTAGTGAACTCTAATACGAGTAGGTTAAAGTGAGAGAGAGAGAATGAATTTTTTTTATTTACATATATACTAGTTTGTAGAAGAATTTTATTTATATATAGGGAGTTGATGTAGATGATTTCAAATAATATTATGTGTATTTTTTGTTACCAAACATCGAGTATTTTTGTTTGTTATAAAATACCATTGGTATGCAAAGCGAAGTCATACACTGGCATGTATTTTCTACAATTATTACCAACGCCGTAAAACTATTAGAGTACTATAAAGGAGGCTATGTTGTTTTTTTTATTTAGCACGATCTGGAGACTCCTTACCTTAAATATGATATGCAATAACTGTGATCTAGAGTTTGATACCTTATTTATTATACTTTATCAACGCATGACAGGCCTAAGGCCTGACTTAGGGCTCCCGTCAATAGTATTTGACGGCCCATTCGGTGTAATGTTTGAGATGTCGGCTATTACACCAAGGTTTGATCCCCGGGCAGTAATAACATTTGTGTGCATGAACATGTCTGTTTGTATTGGTCTGGGTGTTTCCATGTAAAATATTTATGTATTTACAAAAAATGTATATTAGTATGTTTATTCGTTGACTACCCATATTACAGGCTAAATGCTTAGTTTGGGTCTAGATGACTGTGTTAATGTCACTGGATATTTATATATTTTTTAATTTACTACGGATTTTTTTTCTTTTGGTTGTAGATCTGCTTGATGTACCTTAGGTATTTTAACGTCTGCAATGACTTTATAAATATATAAAAATGTGACGTATACTAAACAAAGGGCCACTACGCCTTATGAAAAACCGTCAATGGGTCAGTGGTGTATTGGATACTTTTATGTTGTATACCACCCGCGTCGCTTCGGGTTCGGCTCTCGCTAAAGAGACGATAAAAGTGAATGGGCTTGGATCAAAACCTGTTGTTTGTTTTGTGGAGAAAGTATCGAGTTAAGTTGTTTTGATGCTTCTTATTTTGTTGTGGTTTCTGCAAATACAAAAAAACAAATAATCTAGGTTATGTCGCTTGAGGCAAGGTTATTTTACCGTGCTATTCAAAATAGTACAAAGGTATGTGTAAAGGTTAATAAAGTCTTTGCGATTTTGAGACATCGCGAGTGAACTATTATTTCTCTCTTTATCCTATCGCAAGTCGTCGGTCCATCGAGCCGGAGGGCGTCTTACGCTACGGTTGCCAAGACGCGGTCTCCACTCCAGAACTCGTCTGCTCCAACAGCCATCGGTTCTGCGACATACGTGAGCCCACTGCCACTTCAACTTGCTGATCCGGCGAGCTATGTCGGTAACTTTAGTTCTATTGTGGGTAATATCATTTCTGATATTACTCTGACTCCGAGCATAGCTCGCTCCATTGCCCGTTGGGGCAAACTTGAGCGTAAGAACTCTAGTCCGAAAGAACGCAATCGCGAAATAACGCTAGCGCCTCCACTCCAGAACTCCTCCACCGCTAAACAAAGGTTTCCCTGATCAGCATCTATCAGGAGTTTCATCTTTGCATAAATTTCAAATGCTAATAAGAAATGTGTCTTCGTATCAAGCAAAGTTATTCTTTAGTAATCAACGAAAAAACAAAAGAGCCTCTCAAGTCGACGCGTATCTTTGAAATTTGCGTTATTCAGAAAACTTTTTTTATTTCGAATTTCGAACTAAAATACCAATGAATCAGCTCAGACATTGTTGCCGTCATTTTTTCCAACCGTTCGCAGACCTCGGTACAAATTAGCACCGCCACGTGTTAACCCTTTTCTGTTGTATAACTTTATGGTCCTCTTTGTCGTTAGAGTTAACCTGTCCGCGGCGCGGTCTCTTGCGCAACCTGAAAAGTGAAAATAGCAGGCAGTAAAAGTCCGGTGTCGTTGATAAGCGTTTTGTTGGAACTTATTGGTTTATTGGTAGCGCCGGGCATTGTTGCAAACAATAGCGCGAAAGGGTTAAGTGCTATCTGTTTCCGATTGTTAATGTGTTATGGAAGTGTAGGTGAGATGTTCGAATGTTTTTTAAACATCCTTTAACGTTCTGAAGTACAATCGAGGTGCCATATTGGAAAATAAATTCCCACCCGCTTAAGTAATTTATATATGTAGGTATCCAATTCTTTCTCAACATTTGAGAATAACAATAGATAGAGAACTTGGAATGAAGCGTTCATTCATTTATGAAAAACTAGCGACCCTGCTATTAAATTATTTTGAATAAACCTTAAAACAAATATAGCATATACACGTAGGGTATTATTCCTTTATTCCCATGGCAACGAGAACTACGCGAGTGAAACCGCGGCGCGCTGTTAGTAATAAAATAATAGCTTCATTCTATATAACTACAATCCAGACCATTATCTAACATATACATCTAACATACAAAAGTGTTCTTTAGGGACCTAGATTTCAATAAATTTTGATCGGACACAATCGATTCGCAAGCTAAATTTTAGTATCTTCTCATGATAACGCAAAATATTTGTCGAATTTATATACGAAGAGCTAAAGTCATATAAAAATATCAAAAAACAGATCTAATAGTGTTAATTAGTTTATCAATAACATACTAAAATACCAGTAAATCTCAAAATTCAAGGCAAACATATAATTATTTCTTGATGCATGCCAGCAAAGTTCTAAGACGTAAAAATTCAATGTATATATTTAATATATGAACAAGGGGATCCTTTCAATATTTGGTTGTAAAGAAAACGCCATAGATATATTTTTTGTAAATAGGTACTTAATTTTATTAACTCTGAAACTAACAGATGATGATATCTATAGTGTCCTATCTAGATTCGAGTAATATGACAAAATATTTATAAAAACAAGGTTGAATTTAGCAAAAGTAATCAACGTTTGAGTTTAATTCAATAATGGCATGCGTATATGTTTGTATTTACATAAAAAACTAAGACTAGTGGGTTTAAAAGGTGTAATTTAAAGTATAATATCGCCTCAAACTAGATATATGTAAAGATTTAAGTTTACTATTCAATAACAACGCAATTTTAATCATCATCATCAAATACTAAATATAAACTTGCACTTGTAGTATTACCAATAATAAGTATGTACCTACCATAAATTAATGTAAAAGGATCAACAAAAAATAATCAGCCTTATATTATATCAACAATTTATTGAAAAAAAAAATCTTTTTTATTCATAATTACCATAATATCCGACCGTAAGTCTATATAAAATCATACATCAATGTAATTAAACTATATTAACAAAAACGTATATCGAACCTCTCCGAATGGCGCAGGTTAAGTTAGGTATATAAGTTGACATATTTATGTCAATTAGCCAACGGCCAACGCGAGGTCAGAGTCAACGTGTTAGAAAACGCTCCAAGGCTGTACACTGGCGTGATGCCAAATATCACATAACCATATCTGAACGTACTTATTTACAACAAATTTTCATACATATATCTCTGCTATTCACTACACGCATATACGCATACCAAACGCGCACACTGCTAAATTGACACTTGCATATAAATATATATTCGAATGGAATGTGCAGAAGCATAGATAGGAACCTATCTTACACCAAACACCATTATTTAGAAGTCGCAGTGGCCCGACTTGGTTTTTACGAAACGGGAACCCTACTATCCTAACTTTAACCACAGAATTATAAACGTGAAGAAAATAATTATCATTAATATCAGCTCGTTATACATCCACGCCGAGGGGCACGAGCTTACCCATAAAGGGAGCATAGGCCTTAGTCGTTCACGCGGGCCCAGTATGGAAGAAAAACGGGACAAAATATTACCATAGATATATTAACCATAAGCTAACACAAGCAGAATATATATGACAACATAATTTCAATTTGAAATTATGTAGTCAGTTTTACAGGCCCGGTTTCAAAACAACATGGTAATTTTGATGACTTTCAACGTCTATTAATTGGACTCTATAGGGATCAGGCAGTATCTATTGCTTTTTAAAACTGCCAATTAATAAATACGATGTAGTAAATATATAAATAAACGACAAAAATCCCTGTTTCCAAATATGCAAAGAAATTATAAAAACTAAAAAAGTTTTCATGTGGTTATTGTAAGAACAGTAGCACTTATAGCGGGAAAGAGCTTTTTCGACTTAACAGGGCGATAATCATATTATTGATATAATCAGTAAATATTTAAAGAAATAAAATGAGAAGAAAACATTTTAAATATGATAAACAAACTCATTACTAATGAGCTGTTGATATCCGCCATTTAGATCATTAAAACACAATTAAGTTTGATAGAGGGTAACGCCCTGCTACAGCCAAAGCATCTACAAAATGGCCACTAAAGCTAGCGAGTAAGCTAAGCTGATATTCTCACGAATATTACTTCACAGATAACATTACCATTTAATAATATAAATCAGAGATTCTTTTATATATTAATTCCCGTTTCAGAGGTTTATTGGGTCACTGCTGCCTTAACGCTATATGTACAAAACTTATATACTCCTAAACGCGATGGTCGATGATAGAACTATAATTCCATTTCACCTATCTAATTTATATTATATTATACACAATTTGTTACAAGTAACGACATTGCACTGTCCAACAGTCCACGATATGGGTCACGGCAAATCTTTTGTGCCCACTCTTAAAATAACATCACTTCGTTTCGGTTTGTGTAGTTGTTTTATTAATGCGTCATTGACGAATTTAACTGTATTCAACTTGTTTAAAATACAATCTTTGTTGTAAATTAGTTAAAACTATAAAAGTTTTTAAAATTATTGTAATGTACTGACTATATATTTTGAATTAAAATCATAAAGCACAGTTCTTTATATATTAGTTTAAAATAAATATCGTTTAAATAATATTGTGGTAAACACATTTTGTTAAATCTACAAACTCGGTAGGTTTAATGACAGTTAATATCTTTTTTATATAGGTCCCTTAGCATTACAGATTCAAAAAGCCGTTTCTATGAAAGGAGATTTAGGCCTACATTTTTAATTTCGCGTCAATTTGGATATTTGTAATATATTTATTTAAGGAAAATTAAAGGTTTAATAGATTTTGTTATAATTTGAACCCATTTCTGTAAAGTTAGTTCGATATTTTTAAATTCAATTTAACGCGAAGTCACATTAACAGACATAAATATATGTTTCATACTTAGCCTTTGTTTTTTAATTCAAATAATTTTAGGATTATGTTTGGTTTATTTAGATTGCAAGTAAGAAACGAATATTGTTAGCAATAAAGACTTCAACGCGTCGCGGTTATTATCAGTACACGATAGTAGAGATAAGTATTGATCGCATTATACGTTATATTTTATCTATCGACAACGGTTACGAAGCTTTTAAGCTTTATTCATGCATTGGAATTTTTACATTTCACCGCATTTTGCTTTTAGGCTGTATCTACTTTTTTATAACTTGATTACGCACTTTTTTTTTAAATTGTCTCTATTCCGCGTCAAAGACAACGTTCGATTTTTCCAATGTCAAGCATTTCGACACGCAAAAAATATTGTTGATTTTTTAAAATTAGAAAATATGATTGAAGTGACTTTTTGCAGCTATCGTCTCTTTAGCGTTTAGATATGTCATTGAAATTTTAAGAGTGAACACAAAAAAGCGACTACAAAGGACACGTCCGCAGTCCCTCTACATCTACCTACTAAACTCACACAGGACACGTTCGGAAAACAAACGCCAAAATATTTACACAATATACAAATAGCGGGCGCAACACCAACGCACAATATCATCATGAGATTATCCGGGCACAGTCTTTGGGTCGGGCGTCGCGCCCCAGGAGCGGGGCGCCTACGCCAGGGGGTACTGTCACAAGGGCGGCTGCGCGTGCGCGTGTGGTGATGGTAGAGCGGCGACTGGTAGTAGTTGTCGGGGGGCGCGTGTCCGTAGCCGTAGTTGACGTCGTACATCTTGAGGTCTGTCTTGGTGTCGGCGGCGGGCAGGAGGCGCGTGATGCTGAAGGGGTGTGGCGGCGGCGCGTACCCCGTGGGCTCCTGCTTCAGCTGCGCGTAGTGCTCGAGCGCGAGCGGCGTGTGCTCGGGCAGGCACAGCTCGGGCGCCGCGTGCAGCTGCGCCAACAGCTCGTCGCGCATCTCCTTCTCCTCCCCGCCGGCCTTCTCGTGCGAGTGCTCCGCCCGCTTCTCGTGACCGTGCCCGTGCGCCGCCTTCTGCGCCTGACGGATCGACTCCTTCTTCTCGTCCTTGAACCGCTTCTGCCGCCGCAGGAAGCAGCCGTTCTCGAACATGTTCCCGCTGTCCGGGTGCAGCGTCCAGAACGAGCCCTTGCCCGGCTTGTCGGGCGTGCGCGGCACTTTCACGAAGCAGTCGTTGAACGACAACGAGTGCCTGATCGAGTTCTGCCAGCGCTGCTGATTCTGTCTGTAGAACGGGAACAGGTCCATTATGAACTGGTATATCTCGGAGAGGGTGAGCATCCGCGTGGAGCTGTTCTGTATGGCCATGGTGATGAGGCTGATGTAGGAGTATGGTGGCTTGGCGTGCGTGTAGGAGCGGCGGTAGGTCTTGTCGTTGCGGGCGCGCTGCAGGGCGGAGGTGGGCGAGGCGGCCTCCTGCTCCCGCGGCAACGAGCCGTAGGGCACGGCGCCGCCGCCCATGCACGAGGCCATGGTGCTGGGCGGCGAGTAGCCCACGCCCGGCGAGCCCATGCACGACCCGCCCGCCACCATGTTGTTCGCGTACAGGTTCGGGTAGGGCTGCGCCGGCATGCAGCCCATGCCGTTGACGTAGGGCGGCGCCAGGCCCGGGGACAGCGAGGACAGCGACGCGGACGTCGGCACGTCGCCGTACGACAGCTTCTGCGAGATCATGGCTAGCGCATCACCCGCGCGTGCACGCTGGCCTGAAGCAAACACTCGCACTGATTGAAAGAGTAAATAGAGGACGGGGGCCCGGGCTCCCCTCCACCGGCCGGGGGGGGCGTGGTCTGCGCGGCCCCGCCCTGCGCACGTCCCCCCCCCTCCCCCTCGCGTCTCACACCCCGCACTCCCCGACTCCTCCGCTAATAATACCGCGGCTCGCAACGATAAAAACATGGAATAATCATAAGTGCGTTAGCTTCAATGTGTACTTGTGTAGATTTCTCGGTTTCAATGTACAAGTAAAGTTGTAGCGCGTGATTTGTCGTAAGCTCGCCCCGGCGCGCCGATGGAGTACGAAGACTGTGCTGCTGTCGTGTTGTATATGATGTTTCAAATACACATCACCCGGTATGCACGTAACGGTCCGTTGTAAAGCGAAAGCTTTAATTTAAATTGGTTGTTATTAGAAAATAAGTTGTCGTATATTACGATAGGCACATTTGTATTCTGTTGAGGCAGTTCTTTCATTATTTTAACCAATATAAAGTTAATAATTGAAACGGCAACGCTATAGCGCTAAACTCATGAATATCCAAATTGCGTCGGTAACAAAAATTATACCACTTAAATGCAATGCAATTCTGCAAGTTCACTTTATGCCGACGGCTTCAAATAGGTCAGCTTTAGTTACCTACTTACTACCTAGTAAGTGAAAGTTAATTAGTTATCGTTTTAAACGCGGATAATGATTTCATCACAATTAACAACATAACCATTTGATTTTTAATTAAATATGTTACATTATATCATAATTCTTCAAGAAATTGTCTGTACCTACCTACTTAACCTTTAATTTGCGTAGCAAATAGGTACTTAGCGCGCTCCGTGAGTTCCCCGTCGGCAATATTTTGTGCCTCAATAAATAAATTAAAGTTTATAAGAATAAAAAGCTTTAAATATCTTAAAAACTATCCGCCTGTTTTTTACATACAATCGCTAAGTATAATAGGAAAATTATATTAGTAGTATATTCTAAAGCGTCTGATTTTTGCAGATAAAATATTTAATTAAAGTGATGTAGAATGACTATTTAAAATATTATTTTATCATGTGTTCATATCTAATGTTTCTTTATATACTTTTACATAATTATGTTTGACACTAGAGCGTCGGTGGCTCAATGGTGTTGTACGTTATCCGACGCTCTTACGGTGAAGGAAAACATCGTGAGGAAACCTTCATGCACGCCTGCGAAGAGATTCGAAGGTTGTGTGTGAAGTCGTCCAATCCGCACTGGGCTCGCGTGGACGACTTAGGCCTAATCACCCTATACGGGTAGGCTCATGCCCCTCGGTGAGGACGTTTAATGAACTGATGATGATGAACATTAAAATTATTATTGTACAAAGATCAACCAAAGTTTCATAACTTCATTCTAACACTCTGTATTTTCTGTACACTAAAAGCAGAATATAAAAATAAGCATCTAGAACTAAACAAAATAAATTAATTCAAATAATAAAAGCTAAGGAACCTACAAAACGTAAAAAAGGTGTCCCAAATCACTGTCCCTAGTCTGTGACATCTAGAATATATCTAAATATAAGTATATCGGAGATATATAAGTACCTGCAACTTAAATGGTAGGCCTTAGGTATGGGTAGGACCGGTTGTTCATTAATAAAGAATAAATAATAAAACTCATAAACTTTCACATACTAAAAAAGAATCATTCTCCACATAATTAGTTTCTCTTACCCATTAAATTCAACTCATAGAAAAGGTACCACCGCAGTGCCAGATATCGTCCGTAAAATAGGAGTGTTTTGCACGTATGTGTTTCGGGATGAGGGTACTGTAGCCAGTAATTTTGCCGGGTATAAGAGACCTAACATCTGTTGTTTTTTCGGGCGCAGTGCGGCATTGTCAGAGAATAATAACTGTTTATCAGTTATTGATCTCAATCATTGGAGCGTCGGTGGCTCAATGGTGTGGACTGTCGTCCTCCTACCGGGAGGGCTGAGGTTCAAATCCCGCCACGTACCAATGTGTTTTCGAATTTTCGAAATTGTACGTTATCCGACGCTCTTACGGTGAAGGAAAACATCGTGAGGAAACCTTCATGTTCAAACCTTTTGTGTGTGAAGTCGTCCAACACGCACTGGGCCCGCGTGGATGACTAAGGCCTAATCACCCTATACGAGTAGGCTCGTGCCCCTCGGTGGGGACGTTTAATGAGCTGATGATGATGATAATAAAATTTGCGTTTAAATTTAACGTTTTTACATTTTGATGGTATTATAGGTATTAGGTATAACCACAGACATCCGAATATACAATTAGACTGGACAAGCCGCCAAGTTTATAGGCAGTCCCAGTGTCGCAATTTCTTTTCGGTTCTTACCTGTGAAAAGTTATTATATTTCTTGGTAAATTTACTGATTCATTGCGATGATGGCATGTTACAATTGCACAGGATGGCATTTTGGTAAAAACGGTAAATTCTTCTAATATTCGTGCGTCTTGACTCGTCTCACAGAGCGTAAACTGGCAGCCAGTGTATGCTCGTTGAGCTTACATTTGTCGCACTTAAAAACGCGGCTTGCCCCATCTCCTGTATTGGGAAATCTGTGGGTATAACTGATGTTGGCCTATATTTACTTAAAGTAGCTGTATGCATGTCATTGTCATGCACCTAATGCATGTCAAAATGACGAAAATGTGTCATTAAAAATAAAGTAAATGTTTTGGTATGAAGAACTGTTTGCCAAAGTAAAGCACAATCTCCGTAAGCCAGTATGTATCTATGTCTAAAAAAGTACTATGTATTAATAAAGGATTTCGTAACTTTGACGTTTTAAAGTAAATTTTGATATGTAAAGGCAATGATGTAAAAAAGTATGGATTCGTGATATGCTCACAAAACAATAAAAAAAACTGTTCCGAATGCATTGACAGCACACATACACATATTTCGAACACATTTACCTAAACAAAAGAGTACAAACTATACTCTCTTCGGCGGTTCGTTTTTGAGGCACGGATGGCGTATTTACCTTTATATATACAGAATATCATTGAGTAAAGGCAGATTAACCCCCCCCCCCTGAAAATAAAAAAAAACTGTCAAATCGGACTTTGTTCAGTAGCCCAACCATACCTAATTGCTAATGTTAATATAAATATGTTTTTATAAGACCTTAGTCAGATGTATGAGTCTACATTGTTCATGAGGCCATTCATTTATTAATTTACATATAGATTACCGTCCTCCACGATTGTATTGCTATCTAAATAATATTTGCACAATGCATTTTATACCATATTTCACTACGAATCTTGAATTCTTTATCACTTATGGCGAAAAACAACGCTATAAAATACCATATATTATAGGTACCTACAAAGCATACGTATTTACGAATGTATAAGTAAATGCTTGTTAGCGAATGGCATAGCATCTAACGCGTTCGATGGACGATCGTTCTTACAAGTTAGCAACAATCACATTCCCAGTTTTTGCTTTTACGTATAATCGTTATTGTAAATTTTAAGATAAGTTATTTTGCACTGCACTTAGATCTGTGGATTTTAATGCCAACCAAATAAAACAAATTAACAAATGAATCAATCAATATCGGAATGAATTACTTAACTTTATGAATATAACGCTCCTTGTACTTAGCGTAATTTGGCATCGTAGGAAGCCCTAGTTTGAACAGCTTTACAAACAGTAGGTTGCTCTGTATAAGTACGACATAGTATCCTAAATTAATTTTAATTAGGTCTTCTTTATTTAGTTCCTACTATAAAATATATCTTTCTAAAAGTTACACACAACTGTATTAGATATAGGTAGGTACATTTATTTTTATAAATAACGATTTTCATAAAGTTCTAATCGTATTATTCGTAGTTTTCAATCATAGAACTACTAACCTACTAGTTAACTGCGTATTCAGTCATTGTAGGTATTATACTCGTAGTATTAGTTATTAATATGCATGATGACTAACTGAGCTTCTTTTTTAATATGTCAAAACGAGTTTTTCCATAAATTTTGGAAATACATAAATAAAACCAATTAGGATTTTGTTTACAATTTGATATATTTTTCGCTTCAATTTTCCTTCAATGCGTAGATTCCTTTTGCCTCCCGAGACGAGGATAATCTTTACTTCAAGCAGTATTTTATTTAATGTTATGCGTTTTCAATTTATTTTTGATTCAATGTTCGCAAGTCAAATTATGAGACTGATTTTGTTTCCAAATATTCGTAATTCGGAACCATTAAATACTGGCCGAAACCATAGAGCAAAAAAAAAGAAATCTCCCGCCGAAAGGCAGGCAGAGGTAAAAAGCTATGTACCGAAGTGGTCGCGGCAACCCAACACCGGATCTGAGCTAATGGTGTATACGTGTTCCATTGGCTGTATGGCTCGCATGTCTTGGCCTACGTGGGGGAAATAGCGGATTCGTTAAAGGGATTTGGTATGAGAGTATTTCATTACATTTCGTTTAGATGAAAACTCGGAAATATACTTATTAGGTATGTATAGTTTGGATATTGAAGTCTATGCTTACCTAAATGTAATAAGTAGGTATTGTTTGCAAAATACGACACTTTTTTCCCTTGTTGTATGTGATAATACAGGCTGATGATGATGAATGATGTCACTTTTTTAACATACTTATAGTGAGTAAATCGAACGATCAACTTCTCTGATTAGTTTCTTTGACTTAACACTCACAAAATCACTAATTTGGAAGTAGGTAACATTATTATATAGAATAAATATACATAGCTATATAGTATAAGTTAACATAAAAGGTAAGAATTTCTGAAACTTTTCCCTACCATAAACAAACAGAGTAAAAGTCAATATTTAAGGTTTAAGATAATATCAACGAACCTTTATATTATTTTGTTTTTCTGCATTTCTAAACTATTACGAAAACACAAATGTAGTATTTTTTAATAAGTAACAGTACTACCAAAAAAAACATATTATTTATATCTCATTATCGTGACACAAAACAGTGAAGAAGCTTACTCGATACAATATCTTATCAGATACAAACAAAACAATTAATTAGGCAAACTAAGCCAGTCTTCAAGTAAACAATACTAATTAGGACTCTTTAATGACGAATAAACAAACTGGCATTCTGCTAAATGGGCGGCCAAAGTGCATTAGGTAATTAGATAATTTATTAATATACCATCTTTGTTTGTTGTTCAAACATTCATATCTAATGGTTTTACGCCGAAATAACTTTATAAATAAATATCCACTGATATTTACACAGCGCCATCTATCCCCAAGTTAAGCGTGAACCCTGTATTATGGGTAATAAACAACGGATGAACATACTTTTATACATTTTTTTAAAAATACATATTATACATAGAAAACACCCAGACCATTACAAACAGACATGAACCTGCACACAAATGTTTGCACTGCCCGAGGATTGAACCCGGAACTTTTGATTTAGCAGCCGACGTCTCGACCATTGCACCACATGGGTCGTCAAATGTTGGTTTGAGTTTAAGTTAGTTATTTTTTTTATATATCCAATGAAAAATACGATAACGATAACTCCAAAATGGTACGTTTACAAGAGAAGTAAAGGCCAAACAGATAATAAAATAAATTAATAAATATCTTCAGACAATAAGACGGCATCTAGCCCCAATTAAGGTGAGGAGCTTGAATTATTATGGGTACTGACCACAGACATCCGAATATACAATTAGACTGGACAAGCCGCCAAGTTTATAGGCAGTCCCAGTGTCGCAATTTCTTTCGGTTCTTACCTGTGAAAAGTATTATATTTCTTGGTAAATTACTGATTCATTGCGATGATGGCATGTTACAATTGCACAGGATGGCATTTGGGAAAAAATGGTTTTTCTAATATTCGTGCGTCTTGATTCGTCGCACAGAGCGTAAACTGGCAGCCAGTGTATGCTCGTTGAGCTTACATTTGTCGCACTTAAAAACGCGGCTTGCCCCATCTCCTGTATTGGGAAATCTGTGGTACTGACTGATACCCTTTTCATTTTAATAAACATATAATCATAATAGCCATTTATTCCATATTTCAAGTTACAATTCAAATAATTTTAGTAGTGTGTTAGTAAGTTTAATTAATTTATGTTAGTACTATTATAACCTGTTTGAAATATGGAGCCCTGTGAGGGTAAAGGCCTCCTCCACCCTCTTCCATAATTCTCTGTCTTTGCCTGAATTCATCCAATTGCTACCTTAAAAACATTTAAAAAAATCACCCAAACAAAACAAACAGACATATTCTTGCATATAAATATAATATCCACTGATATCCACTGACATTCACACAGCGCCATCTAGTCCCAAGTTAAGCGTGAAGCCTGTATTATGGGTAACTAAACAACGGATAAATAACTTATATACATTTTTTTGTAAATACATACATGTATACATAGAAAAACACCCAGACCATTACAAACAGACATGTTCATGCACACAAAGTGTTTGTACTGCCCGGGATCGAACCCGGAACCCTTGGTGTTGCAGCCGACGTCTCAACCGCTACACCAAATGGGTCGTCATCATATGCATATAAATATTTGACTCCAAAAGGGATCGAACTCGGAACCCTTGGTATAGAAGCCGACTTTTCTACCATTACAACATCGTAACTGTAATAATATGTGAAATCTGAGCATGTTTAGTAATAATATTTTTTGCTTAAGGAAACAATATTAAAAACTTTTATGCTTTATTTAAGAAAGCATAAAAGTTTTCAAGTATCCCTTATTATTAATGAAAAGTGAAGTTAGGAGAGATAAAAATGTCGTGATTTAAAGTAAGCATATTGTAGTGGATCACCAAATTTAAAAGAAACATACTTGGAATGGTAATCGTTATCATCTACCAAACCATGTTAGGACCACGTGATGGGTTACGCCGCAATCTCACCATGGCTTTGATAAGTCACCGTATTCTTTTTTATAATAACTCTTCGCCTAAAAACCTTCGCCTACGGCTTATCTATTATAGAGAAAGCATATCTTTACATACATACAAATTATATTGAAGTGTCTGTTCTGTTATTGAAATAACATTTTTGCCTTAATGCGGTATGACTATACGTACGGCCACGTGGAAATCATTAGGAGAGGCCTTCGTTCAGTAGTGAACTCATTACGCTGTAATGATGATGTGACCATATTGATGATTATATTGTATATCCGCCAGGAATAACAATTTTTGAAACTTTTGCTGCGTGTTCTGGGTAATCTCATAAATGGCTGGATAGATTTGGACGGACTTTTTTGAAGGTAACTGATGTTAATAAGGAAAAACTCAGCCTACTTTTAAGTTAGAAAAATCTTTTAAACGAAAAATATAGTAATGTTGTTACACGCGGCGCCGCGCTTGTTTGAGCTCCGCGCCTTAACGTTGTTTTACCGCGGAAAAATATCAAACGCGGGTAAGTACCGCGGGGCAAAACTAGTTCTCTATAAAGCCATATTTCTACCTAACTCAGACTCAGCCCCTTCCCTGGTGGTTCAACTAGAGGGTAGAGTCAATACTGAATCGTCTAGGTATGTAGGTAAATCGCAATGCTATGATACCGTGTTATGAATTAATGAGCATAATGTACTTCTGTGTTTCAAGATGACAGCACTGCATCTTGTGAAATTGCGAGTTCTAAGAGACAGAAATAAATATTGACAAACATACACAAATACAATCAACAATTTTTTTAAACAATTTATTAAATTAATTAACAACACGAGGTATTATTCTATTGTTAGAAAGTTATGATAGAAGAAAAAACAAGGATACGTTCCAATGCAGGGGAGAGGACATCCTACACAAAATTGCCGTGGGGTCATTGGGCCATAACCCGCCACGAGTTCTCAATGCACCCAATTTATTTTGTACCGATTTTTAAATTAGTTTGTTTAAGCCCGATTCTACAATGTGTTTACATTTTTTGATTTGCTTATATTTATTTATTTCTCCTTTTAACTTCACCTTAACTAAACGCATCATCCGTTTGTTAATGAAACACCAAAACTGAATGGGTAAAGATAACAATTTAAGCGCATTACAATAGCGACGCATTGTGCAGGTAAGTAATCTAAAAATGCACAAAGTGGACACGTACAACCATTGAGGTGTCATCAATGACAACCTGACAAGGTAAGATATGATTGAAGCGATACAGGCGTGAGAATATTGACATTTATTCCGATGGATGTAAATTTGTAATATGACAGGTCTGTGTAAGTCACGTATATCGTTCGTTCGTCATCAGCTCAATATACGTCCCCACCAAGGGGCACGAGTCTACCCGTATAGGGTGATTAGGCTTTAGTTGTCCACGCGAGCCCAGTGCGGGTTGGACGACTTCACGCACAACCTTTAAATCACTTCGCAGGCGTGCGCAGGTTTCTTCACGATGTTTTCCTTCACCGTAAGAGCGTCGGATAACGTACATATATTTTCGAAAATTCGGAAACACATTGGTACGTGGCGGGATTTGAACCTCAGCCCTCCCGGTAGGAGGGCAACAGTCCACACCATTGAGCCACGGACTCTAATAAATTCACGTATATAATTGAATAAATTATCCCACTAAAACATTTCACGTAAAATGTTGCCAAGACGACCACATAAGGTTTGCCCTGTAAAAAGATTTTTTATTTGGTTCACAAACGAATGTAGTGTACAATTTTTATATAATTTTTTCAATTTTATAGTGAACACGATAGCAATGGTGAATAGGATACAATTTTAAAAAAAGAAATAAATAATACTAAAATACAGTATATGCCCTATTATATTACAAAGCTTGTCTAACTCTAGTCTGACTAGAGTCTAGACTAACTGAGGTCAATGAGCTGTGAAAGACATCAAACATGTTCCTGATGCCATTATAACTAACAACCATTCTATTAAGTGGTGAATGTTGCCATGCTGTTGTCCTGTAACGTGGGGACTTAAATGTTAGTCTGTTACATAGCGACTACTAGCTCTTGGGACCGATAGACCTATATGTTCCATCAGAATATGAAGATATCAGATCTCATGTAGAGCCTAGCTTCTGAATCTACACAATCTGACTCTACTGACCCTAACATCAAAAAATTCTACATACCTAATAGGTTAACATTCTGTTCTAAAGTAAGTGACAAAACAGCCAAGGGTAGCAAACAACCAATAGAAACATGTTTATAGGCAGAATTTAAGATCGGTAGAGTAAGGCTGTGTAGATTCAGAAGCTTAGCTCTTCATAAGATCTTCATAAGATTGGCGTTGCGGTTGAGACGTCGACTGCAACTCCAAGGGTTCCGGGTTCGATCCCCGGGCAGAACACACATTTATGTGCATGAACATGTCTGTTTATAATGGTCTGGGTGTTTTATATGTATAATATGTATGTATTCACAAAAAAAAGGTATATAAGTATGTTTATCCGTTGTTTAGTACCCCATAATACAGGCTTCACGCTTAACTTGGGGCTAGATGGCGCTGTGTGAATTTCAGTGGATATTTATTAATAGCCTGAATGTATAGGAACTTGAGTCAGCTTGAGTGCTAAGTAAAAGACTGTTTTATTGATATATAAAGAGATAAAATTGACGCCCCCACGCAGATGAGCAAAACCCCTCGTCCGTAGAATGACGAGAGTTGGGAGGTAACCGCCATCTCTTAAAACAGTATTGCTATGATGATACCTCAGCATTTCTGTACCAGAAACGGCGAAGTATTTTCTGTTGCGTCTGATTTCGTATCAGGCAAAGACTTAACTCGGTCTTTGACAGGTTTGCTACATAAACACTATTCACATAATTCGCTCAGTGTGAATCCGCGAGGAGGAAGTTGGTCAACTTAATGTTTTTATTCACAGCATCTCTGCAACAAGAAAAACGTGGTACAAAAACCACCACAAGATTATCGTAAGGCACGTTTTAACGTCGTTTAGACGAAATGTTGTTTCATTATCGTGTTGAAGCCAACGGCTCTTAACTCCGACCGGGAGGGTACCTGTGCGCGAGCGCAGCGTACCTGACCTAGGAAAACAAACATGGCGGCGCAAAAGATTTGAGTGGATAAGATCTTTCACTTGTGTATTGGGTGGTATGTGGTTTATTTATATGTACATAAATAGATTTAGTAATCTATTTATGTACATATAAATAAACCACATAATGACAGTTCATAAGTACCCAAAATTATTTTCAAGTAGCTCTCTAGCTAGACAGTGACCTATATACCTACGCAGTGGCGTGAACTCCATATATGCAAATAAGTAGTGCATACCCTGTGTGTCCACACAACCCGAGCAATGCACAACAACACATTAAACGATTTCCACTTATTCGCCCATTTTCCTCTACAGATTTGAAACAAGCATAGGCAAGCTGCTGTCATCAACAGCACCTAATTTGTCAAAAAAAAAAACTTGTTGCTATTAGTTTCACTTACTTTGCATACCCTACTCATAATCTTTGCACACGCCACAGTAGTTACGGAAGACACAGGAATATACCCTAGTTTTAATTTAAGCTTTATACTCAAATCTGGAGATTCGACAACGAGCATCGAACTAATGCAGCAGTCTTAGGCAATGGTTACATTACTAATGAAAGTTGTGACTGCTGGTGAAGAACGAATGAAACTGCGACCTGCCATCATACACTGCGAGCCCACGTAGGTGTTGTCTTGAAATTTAGTTGAAAGTACCGCCTCTTACTTGGTACGATAAGATGAGGATCGAAATTCACAATTTTTTAATTATGTAAACCTTAAAACAATATTTATGGACATTGAAGCTGCAAATATCAAATTGATTTTTATCACCTATTATAACATTAAAATATCCTCACGATGTTTTCCTTCATATATATAATATGGAGGAAAACATCGTAAAGAAATCTTCACGCAGCTCTGCGAAGAGATGCAAAGATTGTGCGTGAAGCCGCCCAATCCGCACTGGCCCGCGTGGACGACTAAGGCCTAATCATCCTAAACGGGTAGGCTCGTGCCCCTGGTGGGGACGTTTAATGAGCTAATAATGATGAACACTAAAATTATTATTGTATAAAGATCAACCAAAGTTTCATAACTTTATTCTAACACTCTGTACTTCTCTGTATTTTGGCATGTCCACACTAACCTTAACACATTATGGGTGTGAATTTTCATATTTTTGGTAGTATTTTTTTTTACTCGCTAAGTGGCATGATGAGAGACCACCACGGCGCACCCTGGCGGAAAACCTCGATCCAGGGCCGGGTAAATAAACATACCACCTTATAGATCTGTCAAACTAACATGTCCATATAAAAAAGCGAAAAAACTCCAGTCCCATCGATGAGATGAAAATGATTTTTTATTTAAGTTAAAGCAGTCAGCAAAGACAGCACCAGAAATCAATATTGAAATGCATATATTATGATTTAATTTAAATATTTCTATAAAATATATTAAAAAGGCATTTTCTAGAAAAAACAACTTCTGAATAAGAAGTTGACATTTAAGTTTTAATAGTTGGAATAAAATATTATTTACGTGTCTATAAAATATTATTATAGGCGATAGTAGATATTTACCATCAAGTGTAATGTCGGTGTTTGCTTTTAATAAAAGACTTTCTCTTTATGAACCTATCGTATTTGTGCCAAATATATATAATATCGGACCATCGGTCCTCTGGTCCGGCGCTACGCTTGCCAAGACGCCTTCGAAAAACCGTCTGCTCCAAGGGTAATCGGTTCTGGCAACATACTGACTAGCCATTTAGCCACTGTTAATTATGCTGTGTTCAAGTTAAAGACTCTATGAAAGTTTAATTTTAGAACATTCAATTTTAAACCACTTGCACTAAGGCTATATAACATGGATAAGATCCTCATTAAAAATATTATACAATTGCAATTAAATAAGACTTCTTTTATTTCCACCCGGACTAAGTCGCGGGCACAGTTCGTATTGAATAATTTATGCGGAACTACGAGTAGACACTAGGTTGCTGGCGGATACTGATGAAGAAATCTGAGGACCTCGTAATCCGGTGCAAAATAGGGAAGAAAAGTAATAGACTAGTTACTACCTTATTGAACAAAAACAAACTCAAGTGATCCAAATCTTTATAAATACTCCATAACTATTTCGCATGGCAGATCCACTTCAAGTGCATTTACAGTTAAGGGTCATACACACCATTATTTCTCACAGTATCCCCTAACGCCTGACCGAGACCAACCGCGCGTGCCCACTTTAAAAACAATTAAAGTTATACCACAGATTTATAATTGTCGGCTTACATGGAGTTATAGTTATCAGTTATTCATGAGTTGCTCAGCATTTTTAAGTATTTAAGACCTGTAAGAATTTACGGTGAAGGAAAACATCGTGAGAAAACCCGCGCACGTCTGCGAAGAGATTCTGCGAGATTCAAAGGTTGTGCGTGAAGTTAGCCAATTCACACTAGGGCCCGCGTGGACGACTAAGGCCTATACACTCGCCACGGGTAGGCTTGTGCCCCTCGGTGGGGACGTTTAATGAGCTTATAATAAAGACTCTAATTTGCCACTTGTCTCTATATTTCTGAATACCAAAAACTAAAATATGAATTATGTATCTTCATGCTTTATTTTACGAGTAGTAGAATTCAAAAAGGCAAAAGTTGACAAAAAGGCTACAATTACATCTTAATAATAGAAGTATCAGTAAGAACTTGATTGACATAAACACATTGTTATGGAACAATATTGACAACATTTGCTTGATTAACAAAATTTAAAAAAGGACTTTTTTAAGTAGTAAATAACATATGTAAATATTCCCACCAAAATGACATACAAGTATGTAAGATGAAATTTTTCATTTTCACAAGTACAAATAACAAAAATCACATACAAACGTTTAACGTATTCCTATCACGTCATGTGAACGCGATCGGATCCCGCAGAGCCGCGGGGTGTAATCCCGGACAAGTGCGTCCCGCGGCGGGATTACATTACGGCGTTTAATACGCGTCTATTGCCGGCTTAAGATACTCGCTCCCTACAATACGCTGATTATTGGCCATGATGAATGCATCGGGTTTGTTAAACTGTTGTTGAATAAATGAGTACTTTTTCTGAAGCGAATAAAATGAAAATGAAAAGTGTTTATTCAGTTTAGATCTTTACAGAACCCTTATGAATGTCAAATAAAGCTACCACTGGTTCGAACGGTAGTTTTCTACTGAGAAGAATCCAGCAAGAAACTCAGTAGTACCTTTTTTCTCTTTTTAGGTGCAATCTTGTTTACATGTTTTATTTATATTTCTCTACTTTATTTTAATACATTTTGTACTGTTTTGTAATACAATGTCTAAAAATAATAAATTATTTCTTTAAAACAAAATTTTGTTTTGTACAGAATTATATTATTTGTTATCAAAATAATTATATAAAGCAAATTATATTCACAATTTTTATCATATAGTAAAAATAATTATCTACAAAAGTATAATTAAGTAGTTAAGTATAATATAATGCAGTGCAGGCGTGGTGATCAACATGTCCAAGAGAAGAATGTTATTAATAATTAAACCCTATTATAGGTAATAGCAAATTCACATAAAGTGCATTGTTCGGTGCTGATGTACCTAACAGCACACACACACGTTAATAAAAAAAATAAAATTAAAAATGGTCCTGAGTAAGTCTCATTAGTAGTAATGTCTCATTAAAAATGAGAATGAGGCAAACTTTTCTCTGTTGACCGCAGATGACTCACAGTCTTCAAATGTGTGAAAAGAATTTGAGGGACATATTGAAGGTCCATTTAAGCATTGAACTATTTGAAAGGTATATATTCAGATGATTTTTTATTAAAATTTTCTAACAGTGGAAATTGGAATAAGTTTTTACTTTTTATGAAAAATTCATATATCTCGAAAAGTTTTTATAAGGTCTTTTCAAGAGGCCCTATAACGACATTAAAACGCATAGATATCAATATAATATGATCAAATATATTAGTTGTAAGCTATTGTTAAAAAGTTTATTTCTAATTCATGCGTTTATTACCTAATTTAAACTTTACCTCTAAAATACATTTCGATAACGATACTATGATTTTCACTACGACGTGCGTAATAAATTTTAGAAAATTATATTTGGATCCGTCAAACACTTAATCCCGACAGAAAGAAACTGCAACTGGTAAAGAATATAGTAATATTGAACGAAGCAAGAAAAAAATCCGATAAGCCTCAGCAATAAACTAGCATTACAAATCTCCCTTACTCGAGGCCATGAATTTCCCATACAAGGGTTAGGGGTTGCGGTACCCAAAGACCAGCGGAACATGGATTTAATTTGCAACCAATCCCTAGGGCGGGGTACTTAATCTGCAACGTATTATGCACTCGAGAACAAGATCATGCTCCGCTGTTCGGCGTGGGAGACGATAAATTAGAATATACTGAATGGACGCGTTTTGAAGCTGTTGAGAGGTTATTCAAAAACAAATCCATGAAAAATATTTCATGTAAAATGTTTCCAAGACGACCATATAAGGTTTTCCCTATTATAACAATATCAATCTCATATAGAGCCGCTCAGAACTACACGGCCTTACTCTACCGACCCTTACTTCAACTTGTAAATTTATGTAGCTTCGAAATAGAGAAACGTTTATTACGGAATAATCAAATCTAGTCTATCTATTCAACCTATCGCAGTCCACTGCTGGACATAGGTCTCCCCCATTTCGCGCCAGATATCCCGGTCCTCCGCTTTCCTCATCCAGCCTCCACCAGCGACCTTTCGCAAGTCGTCGGTCCATCGGGCCGGAGGGCGTCCTACGCTACGCTTGCCGAGACGCGGTCTCCACTCCAGAACTCGTCTGCTCCAACGGCCATCGGTTCTGCGACATACGTGACCAGCCCACTGCCACTTCAACTTGCTGATCCGGCGGGCTATGTCGGTAACTTTAGTTCTCTTACGGATTAAATCATTTCTGATCTTATCCCTAAGAGAGACCCGAGCATAGCTCGCTCCATTGCGCGTTGAGTGACTTTGAACTTGTGAACCAATCCCACAGTCAGTGTCCATGTCTCAGCTGCGTATGTAAGTACGGGTAGGACGCATTGCTCAAAGACTTTTGTCTTTAAGCATTGCGGAATCGTCGACGTGAAGACCTGACGTAACTTGCCGATGCCGCCCAGCCCAACTGAATCCTCCTACTAGCTTCCCTCTCGAATTGTGCCGGCCAAGTTGGATGGTTTGGCCCCAAGTAAACGTTTCTTGCACAACTTCGAGAAGGATGCCATCGACGCATATCGGTCAATAATCAAATAGTCACAAAATATTAACATAAATTACTTACACATAAGAACATAATATAACTGTAACAGCAGGAGTTGTTAAGTGCTATTTTCAGGCTAAAAGGAAAGTCAGAATAAATTAAGCATATCCACGCCACAAGTAACTCAATACTATAATCCCGCATTCGACTATTGATTTTTTTTAATGTTAATGGTTTATTAATGTACAAATTAGTGACAGTGGTAGGCGTGATAAGTTATTTCGGCATATATTCGTGACGTCATCTATGGATGACGCTATGGCGTATTAGTTCGTTCGGCAGGGTGCTAGTATTTATGAGATATCAACATTCCGCATTGGTCATGTTTACCATGACCTAGATAAAACACAATAACGCGAGAAAAGCTGTGGGTGTGTCGCTTGTATAATATAAAGATACAATATTTAATCGCTATTGATCCAAAATTACCTACATTGCAAAAGGCGAAACTGTGACTCAAAACCATATTCCAATTCTCAGTACCGAGGCAACCACAAGCCTAAATCTCACCACAATTCCCACAGAACTGCCCACGCGCTCCAAACACCTCGTTAGCTTCCATCCAAAACGACTTGTGGGGGTGGTGCATCTAATTAAAGGGGGAAGGGGGGGGGTTGTGCCCGGTAGCCGCGTTAAGTGGCCCTCACTAAGAGCCATCATAAAGTTATGTCTTCAATATTACGAGTACAGCGGAACGACATATTGGCGTGCCTTTTAAAATAATTATTTAGGTAGGTAGCATACATTATTGACCTATTGTATAACGCTTTTAATGTCTGGTAAATAAATATATCTTTATTTATAAGTATGCGTGAAATACCTACTTAAAATTAGAACTATAGTTTAACAAGGCATGAAACATTTTAATTTCAATCTATTTGTCTAAACTCAGTTTGATTGAAGAGTTTTGGAGTGAAGACTAATTTAATTTGATTGAAGTGTTTTGGAGTGAAAATTAATTTGGTTGGCAAGCGTAGTGTAGAAAGCCTTCTGGCCCGTTGGTGAAACGACTTTTTAAAAGCTCGCTGGTGGGACTGAATTAGAAACGTGTACGACCAGGTTTTCTGACGCAGAATGTAGATCGAGTGGCGTGCACTCCATACATGCTAAGAAGCAGTGCGTCCAAACAACCCGGAAAATCTCCAACATATTAAATTATTCCCACTAATTCACCCATTTTCCTCTACAGATTTGAAACCATAGGTGATCTGCTGTCATCAAGGCCGGAAAATATCCAGCTGTGGATTACAATTCGTTGAAGAGAGAAAAGGGGCTGCATTGACTGTTGAGATCTCTGATTATTACCTTTCACCTATGGACACTCAATATCTACTACGAAGAAGCAACGTGTGCGCTGCCGAACTTTATAAAGTGAGAGGTTTAAAAAATAAATAACAGGGTAACGGAGGTTTTAGATATCTGTCAAATCAGCAAACCACAAAGCATTGTTTTTGAGACGTGTTATAATTCCGATCAAACCGGCCCATTAATGCCGAATCATAACTTTCCATCACTAAAAAAATATTTTATGAGTTATTGTCAAGTCAATTTCAACTAAACGCGTACACGCATTAAAATAAACCAATATCCAATATGTCTTGCGGGTGTACGGACCACCCGTGCTCGAGCACTAGCGTAGCTCCCGGGTCTACTCCACTTGGGACTTCTGGCCCAACGAAAACTGTTTGGCTAGATTACCCTAACACAACCTTCTTGGTAAACATTTTTTTCACATAGTCATTTATGTGCCGATGATTTTATTAGCGATTGTTATATTTTTTATTATTGAAACGTTAAGGCTTTCTTTCTTTAATATCGATCGTATTTTTTTTAATAGTGTGTATAATGAGTGTGTGTGTTGATAACCTATACAAGAAGTTTAAACGTTTGGACGACGTATGTAATGCGAGTCTATTGTGTCCTAACGTAAATGGCTGTAACTTTATTTTTGAGAATAAATTTCTTTAAACCTATTTTGTAATGATTTCGCGGTTAAGGTATTTTTTTTAGTAATTAGGTAGAGCCTTCGTTAGAGTTCATGTATATTATGGATGACAGGCAGATCGACTGAGCTTTTTCCTATACATTTTTTTTAAGTTACGAAGTGAACAGGACGATCAGGACGCTCACCTGATGGTAAGTGAGACGCCTGACCATGACAGAGCGCCATTGAAGGATACCAACAACTGATAAACAGTTATTATTCTACATCAATGCCTCACTGCGCCCGTCACCCGAGACAACAGATGTTAAGTCTCTTATACACACTAATGTCACTAGCTATAGTGCCCTCATCCCGAAACACAAAAGTGCATAACACTCTTGTTTCACGGGACGATATCTGGCACTGGCAATCGAGTCTACCACCAAGTAAACATACGTCTATGCGACTTATTTCCATAGATTTTCCTTGACATTAAAAAACTATCTGTCATCACAGTATTAGATTTTCATCAGGTAAATTTTTAATAGGTATCATTTTGATATTTTAGAAACTATCTGTGGATAACGATAGTTTGAGGTACTGAAATGTTATTAATTTCATAAAGTGATTCAGATTCATTTCAAACCACGGCAACCATCGCAATTCACGGGAAAGCCATGCTTTTGCACGAATAACTTAACTCGCCCGCCCGTAAACTACCAAAATGCAAATAAATTATTGGTTTTGATTACATTTGATTAACAAATATTGGTAAAATACAAATCTCAATTTCCTAACAACGACCTATCCCAACACGCTACGTAGGAACACCACTAAGCATCCTAATAAATGTTGGCATAGACAATTAAAGAAAGACAAACACACGTGGGTGGTCTGTGGTTCGGACGGTGTGACTGGGCATTTCCAAGGGGAAAGGGTAAAAAATCCGGCAATCTTGAAGGATATTGTTATATTTTTATTAAACTGTATACACAAGTCTTGTTTATGAATTAACTGGTACCTACTGTACATATTTAAGATATAAAACAAACATAAACCTTCGAACCATCTGCACGGTTGTCTTCGTATGAAATTAAAAAGAAACCTGGTATGTATTTATTTCATAGGAAGACCATCAGCAACGAAACACAAAAATGTAATAATAATTTTATCTTTTTCACGTTAATTTTTCTTTGCCTGACAGTTGAAATCATCGAAAAGCGAAACTAGGGACGTCCACCTGCAAGATTAAAAGATAACCTAATTAAAACTGCTGGAAATCACTGGATGCAAGTCACTTCAAATCGGCAATTCTTCAAAGGCATTGGACGAGTCTTATGGCGGAAATTTAATGATTACTTTAAATATATAAACACACCATCAGCTCATGGTATGTCTTCACCGAGGGGCACGAGCCTATCCATATAGGGTGTGTACGCCTTAGTCATCCACGCGGGCCTTGTGCGTATTGGCCGAAACGCACAACCCTTGAATGTCTTCAAGACCTGCACACGCCTGTACGCGGGTTTCCTCATTACAAAAATAAATACATTAGCATTCTGAATGTCAATCGTAAACCGTAGGTGCCTTAATTGTAGATATTGCCATAAATGTAGGTGTTTCTTTTAAATGAACAAATTTGGGTAGCCTTATATAGCATGACAGTGCAGGTTTTTTTATAGATCAATGCTACATCACGTATGTCCTATATACTTATTAAAATCATAATGAATGTTTTATTTATTCATAACAAAATAATGGTTGTTTACATAATTTCATTAAAAACTGGCTTATACCTCCCCAACTCCTTGGCGACTTCGTTACAGCGTAATTAATTAAATTAAATCAAAATAATATAATATAACGCGTGTCAGACACAACGCGCCCTCTTCACCGGTCACGGATGACCGATTCGAAATGCACGCGCCCGATTTTCCCGCGAAAATATTTTTAAAACACACGTCATTTTGACATAACACAAATAAATGAACCCCTGTATTATCTGTGCACGATAGACTATAATAGCTTGCTTTTAGAAGTAACGACGGTACAAACGATTTGTAAACCAATAACAATGTTCGATGCGTTTGAAAAAATAACCTCAAAAAGGGTCACACACTTTACTTAATTGCACAGCGATTTGTTTATATTGGGGACTCGCAAAGATAATAATCGTGTATTGAAGTTGAAGAGGATATATTCCACTGCCCTATTGTGATACTACTGTGAGATAGTTCTCAGTGTATGACCCCTCTGTTTTTATGGCCATTTAAAAACAACCACCTCATTATATGATCGTGATGGATAAAATCTATGATGTCATATCATATCGTATGATGCTCATAACACGAGCTAGTATTATTACACTTCCCAAAAATAGTTCCTTGCATGATATAGATGGATTACCTATAGATACTTTCTAGTTTTAGAAAGTCTCAATCAGGGTTTACATATAATTCATTTTAAATCTGGATCGCATAATCAGAGGTTCTTATATTTTACCATTTTTCATCAAGGTTACTTTATCGTGTTTACAGCTACTGTGGTCATTTAACAAAAAAATGAACGAGCGACACAACTCACAGTTGCAGAAATAAAACTACAATAGAATTACTGTCGACAAAGTCAGAAATCCTAAAGAATCACCGTGCAAATACTATTAGCCTTTTGTTAAGTGAATCCCCGAAAAGTCAAAACACCTGGTGACTGCGCAACGCATTCGCAATAAGCACATTACAAGCTCATCCCTCGCCACCCTTTCAATATGCTACCTGGATGCACCCTCTGAGTACCGTCGCTCCCACGCGGCCCTCGCACTAAAATAATACTTGTAAAAATATAATTATAATTGTATGCGCGCGCCTGGGCTTCCGCTTAGCATTATCTGTGGTTCACGACTTTTTTATTATGAGGGTGAATCCTGACCATTACAAAAATAAAAAAATAACTGTCAGTTTGACAGCCCGCGCTTTTTAGCGTACGTAGGTGCCTATTTAATATGTAATTTGTCGGGATGGGTTTTATGATAACCATTGTAGGAGGGTGTTTGATTGATTAAATAAGCGTGCACAATGCAGATAGGTAGTGGTTAAATGTTCCATGATGATAAGGGGAAAGTGCCCGTTAAAATATGCGACTAGACTAAACAAGATCCCGTAAAATGTTTGACTTGGAAATTTGTAGAGCGACCTAGACACCTAGTGTTAGGTTTATGCTACGATCCAGTTTAGATAACAGACTGTTATTATTTAGTTTTGGTTAGCAAACAATAGCTCATAGCTAACTTTACGGCAAATATTGTTTTTTAATCGAAATAAAGGCAATGATATTCTGTATATATAAAGGTAGATACGCCATCCGTGCCTCAAAAAGGAACCGCCGAAGAGAGTACAGTTTTTACTCTTTTGTTTAGGTAAATGTGTTCGAAATTCGAAAAATGTGTATGTGTGCTGTCATTGCATTCGGCACTCGTTTTTCGATTGTTTTGTGAGCATATCACAAATCCATACTTTTTTACATCATTGGATATATGTATAACATCGCTTATAGATTAAGTAACTACGTAGGTATAAAGATAAAAGTACCTACATATTACTACATAATGCGACCATCATCGTTAATTACTAAACTAAATAAGAAGGGTCATGAGAAGGACTAATAAACGACATAATTTTTCTATGGCATGACGGACTAAGTATCATGTCACGGTGTTGGACTATCGACACGTATCGACTGATACACTTTTATATAATTTTTCCCTTTGCAAAATGAAGGCTTCGATTTGTTAATGATCATTACGATATTTTGAGTTAAATATTGAGATATAAGTAATTCATTTCATTAATTTATTGAGAACAACCAAAATAACAATCACTGAATATACATGATTTAGTTTCATAAATCTAAATTTAGTGTTGTTTTATTATTTAAATATTTTACAATAAGCATTCAGATTCAGATCATTATTAAACCCATTCAATATCGCACTTTAGGTAGAGTGAGTATTACATAATCTAATAAAATGACAAGTCAATTCATTGCAGCAGGTGTGCAATAGGGTGTCAAGTTAACGCGTGGCATAGAACGCAAAATGCTTCATCATGTTAACTATGCGAGTTTAATGATAAGTCAATCAATGAAACGCCCCGTAGTAACCCACCGCTAAACATAGACCTCACTGATGGTAAGCTCTATCATCCTGATCCTGGACAGTCTGCATCCTTCCACATCAATAGTATTAAATTTTTCATTAAGTGAACGGGACGATCAGTACGCTCATCTGGTGGTGATACGCCTGACCATGACAGATACAGTGTTCAAATTGGTGTTAAAGGAAAACAATACCTGTAAGTAATGACCATAGATTTCCCAATACAGGAGATGGGGCAAGCCGCGTTTTTAAGTGCGACAAATGTAAGCTCAACGAGCATACACTGGCTGCCAGTTTACGCTCTATGAGACGAGTCAAGACGCACGAATATTAGAAGAAATTACCGTTTTTGCCCAAAATGCGATCCTGTGCAATTGTAACATGCCATCATCGCAATGAATCAGTAAATTTACCAAGAAATATAATAACTTTTCACAGGTAAGAACCAAAAAGAAATTGCGACACTGGGACTGCCTATAAACTTGGCGGCTTGTCCAGTCTAATTGTATATTCGGATGTCTGTGGTAATGACTCTGTCAGCTCTGCCCCGCGTCCAACACCCAAGAAGACAAATTTTAGGTGTCATAGTACGGGCCTATGATGATCATTATTCTTAAACGAGACTCAAGCATTGGTCTTAAATAGTTAGAAAGAGATGGTGCTATTTATCGTTTAGAGCGCTATCCCTTTCTCACTCTACTTAAGTGAAGGTCAACACTTGAGTATCGTTCGAGAATACGGGCCTTAAACCCGATAATTTTACTGGCTACAGTGCACTCATCCCGAAACACGGAAGTGCAAAACACTCCTATTACTCGGGACGAATACTGGCACTGCGGAGTAAACAAAAATTTTTACTTAATTAGGGTCAACATAGAAGATTTATAACTTTTCCTCTGTTTCGAATATAGAAGTAGAGTTCACCAAATCTTCTTAACAGATCCCAGCAAGGTACTCATTAGCACTCCAATTATTGCTTCAGTGTCTATACTAGTCTATAGTTATTTATGCTTCTAGTTTTTTATGGTTCTCTGCAGCTCCATAATTCAGACTAAGGCTTATTAAAATGCTTAAAATATAACAAAGACAAACTACTACTAAAAGATTTTTTCGGTAAATTTAGAAAGCTATCGCATATCATATACTGAAGCTAGACTAAACTTAGAATTAACGTAGCTAGTTACATGGCATTCCCTTAGGTTGAAAAACGGCGAATTTTCCAACTGCTCAACCGTTGGTTTCCATTGAATATCATTTAAGATAGGTACTTTGAAGCTTAGGTACACACGCCGCGACTGCAATCATCCAAAGTTCCAAATATGGAGCACCTAGGAACTACCTATCTCTCTTTTGAGAAACCCTTAACCATTTTCGGACTTATTTCCCATAATTTATTATAGGTGGTTACTAGTTATTAGAACACCGACAAAGAGAACGCGAGCAATGCAGCCACCAGGTGGGGTGTAATCAAATTATACAAATTGCAACATTAAATATTCACTGGACTAGGGATGGGGTCAATGCAAGCGGTTTTCGAAGCAGTTATAATGAAATTAATTTAAAATGTTACTTTGATAAATTTTATTTAAATTTTACGTGTTAATGACCGCCATACATCCCAAAGGATTATAGGTACTCAATTAAGATCTTTCAATGACAGAGGAGACTTTAGATGAAAGGCGATGAATTAGGAAAGACTGAATTTTATTGAATGCAAACCAACAAAAAATAATGCCTCTAAATATATTTATCTTTCATTAGTCTCCCCGCTCAAATGCTACAAAAGAGTAAAGAACTACAATAGGGTACAGGATGGTAGACTCGATACTGAGTCGTCTAGCTAGGTACCACCGCAGTGCCAGATATCGTCCCGTGAAACAGGAGTATTACGCACTTTTGTGTTTCCGCATAAGGGCACTGCACTAAGCTAATGAAATGACCGTGTATAAGAGACCTAAAATCTATCTAATTCTGGTGTCGGGCGCAATGCGGCATTTACAGAGAATAACTGCCTATCAGTTGTCGGTCCCCATAAATGCCGCTCTGTCATGGTCAGGCGTCTCACTTACCATCAGGTGAGCGTCTGGACCGTCCTGTATACCTTAAAAAAATAACTGCCGATACTGTCCCCTCACTAGTGAACAATCGAACAAGTGTGATTAATTCATGTCCAATAATGAGGTGGAGGTTTTTAGCGGAACGATTGATTTGTCCGCAGATTATACGAGCTCATGCCTCACTTAGCTATAGTTTTTAAAATGGCTTCTACAGGGTGTTTCAAAACCAAACGTATGCGGTCGTACGTAGTACGGGTGGAAACTCAGAACACAATACATTAATCTATTGTCTACGCGCGTGCTACGTTCAAGCGGATATTGATATCAATCATTTAATCGGATTTTCTTTCGTATCATTAATAAATATTTAGTAAACTTACAAATTGCAAATTCACCGACTAGGCATTGACCAATGCATATGCTCCTATTAGGATTCTAACCTTTTAACATTTAATAGGTATTATAGTACACACATAATAAATTAATGGAAATCAGGTGTTAATCACACCAAATCTGCTTTCATAAAAAAATAAAAATTCTTAATATGTAGGTACTGTAAATGAGTTTTTTTTAATTTTCCTCGATAAGTTATCCATACTATGATTAACAGAATTCTTTATACTAACATCCTGTATATCATCATATTAGAGAGTAATTTGTGGCGCTGTGGCTCGGGCTGAATATTTCATGAAATAGTCTGTGGTCGAATTAAAAATGTATGATTATAACGAGATCAATAGACATTTTGTTTTTGACAATAAAATAGTGAAACATTTTATTTGTGGTCTTCTACTCAAATGTTTTATTTATATTTTAAGTAACATCCTTTTGTTAGAATTTTTGATTTCCTTTAGAGTGGAAGTTCAAAAAGTTCTTTTAAAAACCCTGTCATAATAATTTAGACAAAACGGTCTGAAAATGTTCCATGATTAATATTTAATTCGTATTGATGTTGATATGAGCGAGTTCAAAATATTCGTTAATAGATTAAGCCGGTACCTACGTACGGTTGAAAGGTAAGCTTTCAACCGCTACTCACCCGAGTAGCACAATCCACGCCAATACTTAATCCGATGCATTATAATTAAGATGCCTCATTATTTTGTGTTTAGCGGCAATCACAAAGGGGTAATCACACCTCGTAGTTTTCCCACAACGGTGACGCACTTTCCTGCGGAAGTTCCCACCCATCACAAGATGGCGTCGCAAGATGGCGCGTGCACGCGGCCGACACGTGCGCGCGCGTGCCCAAGCGCGCCCTTTGCGCATTTACTGTTTTTATTGAAAACGCTCCAAAATAATCGAAACAATACACTGTTGTTTCACTCTTGAATAAATTAGTTCCGGACTGGGGTTAAAACGCAATTGAACTGGTCGTTACGCATAGCGGACGAATTATTTATTGGTTAGGCCGTTCCGCTTAATTTGGAAATTGACCCCAGGACTTTTCATATTGTTTAATCTTATAGATTTGTATAATTGTTTTAATTCAGTATTTATAAATATAAACATATTATATATACTGAATGCGGAATCGTCATAGGTAGGAAACAACCGAAAAATAATATAATTATAAGGTACTACAATAGTTTTTATGTATTTAGTCAACTTTTTTCACAAGAAAAAGTATATACGTATCTAACTAATATTTTGGTAATAAATATTTTTGCCTTTAAAATCTACTTTCTGCTACATAATAAAAAACATAGTGTAGGTAAATAAGACCAACAATTTCTCATAATAATTTATTAGAATATCACCAATCCAAAAATTAAATATTAATTTAATTTAACACAAAACACAACAAAATGAGTATTATAAATACTAAACGGGTGTCTCAATTCCACTCAGTGCAAACAAAGAGTATAGGGTAAAAATATCAGCTAAAATCAATTAAATATTTGTGACCGAATAAATTAAATTGACGTCCCAAATGGTACCTACGGCAAATTAATAAATATAATAAAAGGAGTATTACTTATTCAATTCCAAAGACAAATCTCGTGTTGATATTTAGCAATATAATGGATATTTACTCAAAGTTTTACAGTCTAAATCTACATTCAAGCATATTAGGCAGTAGGTATGTCTAAGATACACTACACTAAAATTTATTTATATTTCTATGTAATTACATTATATTACATATATACTCCAAGGATAGTTTACCTACTGAACAGAAAAAAAAGAAGTTTGAAATTTATAACATCATTTACTTTTTTATTGAAAATTACGATTTTACTATTTATTACTTACAATGAAAATTACATAAATATTTATATATTTTCAAATTTTATTTGGGTTGTCTAAGTTATTGTACCATTTATGACGTCTAACAATTAAAACAAGCCTTATATTTATATCAGTAAACCTATGCACCATTCCACAATGGCACATTATATACAGAATTACAACAGTTACGATAATGTGTATGGGCGGACACGTTTACATAATAAGGCACCATTTAACGATTATTTATATAATAATATAATTATAATTACATTGAGATACAAAAATAAAATTTGTGACCTTTTCAAAATCTCAACTTTGTAATCACAGATTTGGCACTATGCATATAGTGTATTTATAATGTGCGTTTAAAAAAAATAAACCTAATGGCAAATAACTATTAATACCAATAAAATGTTGTTGTATAACATTACTGTTCTCTTAGTTAAAGCCTTTTCAATACAGTCATAACAGGGATATGGGCCGACGAGTCAGCTGAGCTAATTTTCGACCCGTTCAAACTACTTATTTCCATTCATTTTCTGTATTATTACATCATGACGTCACGGTGTTGGACTAATCAAATTACGGAGATTTAATACCTTAATGTTATTTAAGAAAATGAAGTGAAATTTCAAAATTAGCGTTCCATATTTCTTTTCGAACTCACTCAACATCTCAATACTTTGCAACTGTATCACAATCAATTAGTTTGATGAACGCACTTAATTTTTGTAAATAAATCGTTAATGAGAAACTACAAAACTTTCTCAGTAAATCAGTCATTTACCAACCCTATTTAGGAGTCACTAGTGTACTTTTGGTCACTAAAGTTTGAAGACTGGTTACTGGGATATGTAAAATTATTAACTAAAACTGAAAATAAATAAGCTGTTAAAGAGTTCATCTCAATGTAACTAGAATTATATGTGGTTTAGTAAGTAATTAGTTTATAGTACACAATGACTAACAATGACACTTTATTAGTTATACTACGTATGTGTTGTTGTAATAATTTATCTAAGTAATTATACATTTTAATTATTATATATACAATATAAATATACTTTATATATATATAAACTATATTTATATTTACGGGATTTTAAATGTTATACATATAAATATAAAAATATGTGTACTGTGACACATATTTTTATATAATAACAAACATAAATTGAGTCAGTGATTTAAGATAAAAACCTTACATATATGAAGTTTACTCATATGAATATAAAATCGAAAGACATTTGTCGCTATTCGAACAATGCACTTTGAAACTGAAAAATTAAAAATCTATTGAGATCATCACAGTTGAAGTAAATTAGGCCACAAAATAGTTAAATTACAGTTTCTTAGAAATGTTACGGCCCACAAAGTCTTGAGCAAAAAAAATTTTGTAGCAGCTATAAAGAACAATTCCAAATTAAGAAATCAAATTTAAAAAATAACCTGTTTAAAAATTGTATGATCATTTTTAATAATGTTCTAAAAATGAAATTATTTTGTTCGCTTCAGAATATTTCTTTTAAAATGTAAATTATAGTACTATGGTTCTAAAATGTTACAATACTTGTAATATTTTTAAACAGTAGTCACTAAATATATATTAATTCAAGTAAATCAAATCAAATCGATTAATTTGTGTTAACCTTATATTAACATTAAATAACGGTAATATCGTATTTTTACATTAATGCTATTAATATCGAATTTGGTATAAACTTATGTATTAAGACATAAAATTATGAGTCAGTCTATTTCTAGGGTGATTGTCGGTGGTTAGTAAGAGTAGTGTAGATTTATTTTTTTATTTATTATTGTGTTATATTATAAATATAAAATATTTTAAACATGCACCATTTAGTACAAATCCAAAACAAACAAGTACATACAGATTAAATATGACTATTTTAAAGTTTAGGCTGCTTAACAAATACTTACTAAATTTACGAGTGCCACAAACAAAAGACAAACATTTCACAGAATTAATTAAGTGACTGAGTTGCATTACTGTATATTTAAAAATAGCCCTGTATAATTGCAACATATATGTAACTTGCTTGTGTGTTCCGAATTAAGATATAACTTTTGTACCCAACTTTTTATACACTTACTAGCACTGGTTTCAAGTGTTAGTAGGGTACCATTCATAAGTGTTCTAAATGGAACTAAATGAAAATTTTTATACAATTCATTAAGTTTTGAATATTTATTTGTGGCTTTAAGTTACAGGCAATGTTGCTATATGAATATTTATTTTTTCGTCACTAAATGCCAAGCCATTAAGTACATACCCCAAAATAAGGAGCATGAATTAAAAGATAAATATGGAAGAAGCAAAAGACGTTTATAGAATTTTAATTAGAATAAGAAATCTTTGTCTATACACCCACAGGCATGTATGAAGTTATTTAATGCTGCTAAATAAGAAATCGACGTTCTATATCAATATATAATTTTAATATATAGAATAGAAGTGCATACCATCAATAGTTTTAGAGAGCAAGGACTAACCTAAATAAATTCGATCACAAATCACAACAATGAGCAAACTAATCTTTCTGGAACGAGCATTAATGAATACTGACGACTGAACATAAAATGGCTGCGGTGAAAATAGCTATCATCCTCTATATGGGGATATTTTGTTGGTTATTAGTACATGTAATTTATTTATTTAGTTAGCATTTTTTGTTTGAAGTAAAAACGTTGACGGTTGAAAAAATCAGCACAAAGCGTTAACCCAAGTCAAACAACAAAAGCCAAATAAGTGTACGATGCCTTTATGGCGAAGGTGCCAAAAACGAATTGGATGAAAATTGCAAGCGTCAATAATGGTTCATCGAATAGACGAGAATACCGTCTAAATATGAGAAGAAACTATATTAGCCATTTAACACACTTAATATTCAAGTTTGATGGAATAGAAGAATACAATCTCTTTTTTATTCCATAAAATTCCGTAAGAAAAAACTAGAAAAGAAATTGATATGACCAAATATTAAAATATGCTCAGTCAATTTTTCAATGTTTATAAATTTTTAACTTATTAATTTTGCACGAGTTTTCTCGTGCAAAATTAGAAAAGCATTAAACAAGATATAAAATGAGGTGTTACAAATTTCAAAAGTGGTAGATAAACAAAATTGTACACAATCTTACAAACAAACTACTGAATATCAAAACAAAATATCTTGTACTACTTGTTAATTTTCCGGTCAAACTTGCGGTATAGGATTTCTCGGTCGTGTACACGGACGATATGTCAGGAAAAGATGGTCGCAGAGGCAGCAAAATACTGTAAACTGGATTATTTCCTCCGGTAGCGATAAGATCAATTTTGGAAATAAAAAAATTGCTATGGAAATTTTTTATCTGTTACTATGACAACAATCATACTTTAATTTTGTATCCTGTTATTTTAAAATTAAAGACATCATAAAATAAAACTATTTTAAACTAAAAACGCACCATAAAATACAACGAACGCACCATTTTAACTGATAGCACATGTAGTAGCTTAAAAAGGACTGCAACCTCGCATAAATGAATATAAACTTGATAAAGTGGTTTACAATGGCAAAAAAGTGCCTCAATATTCTAGATCATTGAGAACTTAGACAAATCTGCCCCAATGTGAAATAGATAAAAACAATGATTTCTACTTTCGAATACAAAACATACTTATGAAGGTAAAAGAACCAAAATAAAAGTCGAATGAAAGTAAAAAATAAATACTAAAAGATTTCAATTTCAATGATTTCAATTTCTAGTAATATAAGCATACTTACCGTAAATGACTCAATGTAGATACCTACTAGCCGACTCTTTACTAATACCCCTAAAGATAATGTTAGTACTATGTTAATATTTGGAAATAACACATTGAATATTAGTTATTAATATTAGCGCTACGGTATGCTTCATAAGTCGCATATTCATAATGAGTTGGTTCATCCTTTTCAATATTTAGATTTAACAAGGAAAAATTTACTAAAATTTTAAACACTGACATTAAAAATTTGTAAGTATCTTGAAGATTTTGATGGAGATTTTTCTTTGGCGATTAATCTTAAAAATAAGTGCCTGTTATATTATTTTAAAATTTGCTATTCTTCCAAATGTTAACTTCACGCTACTCCTGGTTACTCATAATTAAGGTCAAAAAGAATCACACGAAAAGGATGAATCAATCAAAAGCACATCCCGAATTGTAACTATCACTAATCAGTCCTCCACACAACACCAGTAAACACCCAAAAAGCACACGTACATTAGAAAGGCGTGAGCACTCGTAGTTCGTTCTACAACAGATCCCCACAGATCATAGACCAGAGCAGATTTAGTACCAACAATAGGCCCCTATATCTTAACCTCAAAGTCAACCGCTACAAATCAGTGACCGGCCCGAACAGCACTTGCGAGTGAGCTGAGGAGTTGAGGCTGGTGCGACGGGCCCTCACTCCTGCATCCTCGGAGTCGCTGTGGAGGGAGTCGGGTCCCGGCGCTTGCAGTCCGTTGAACTTGACACGTAACTGCGTCACCAGCCTTTCTAGCCTGGTCATCAAATGAGATACTGTAGAGGATTTACTTGAGGATAACATACACAATCTCACCTCTTTCATTAACCTTTAAATCGTCTTAACTCAACTAAAAAATCTTTATTCAATTAAGTTATAAGATAAGTCACTTTTGTCTCGACTCTTGAATCGTCAAATTTACAAGAAGTTTAATGCTAATTTAAATCTACTACCTGTTCGGAGAGTCGATTCTACTAGAAACATTCCGGCAACACTACACACCACAGTGGTATGGTGCTAGGTATCTTCCCGTGGAAATGTTATGCATTTTTGTGTATAATGATGGCATTGTAGCTCGTCAAATTACCGGGTATGGGAGACCTAGCATCTGTCGTCTCGGGTGACGGGTAAGCACAATATTGACGGAAAATAAAACCTACTATTATTAATTTCCCACAAAACTGAAGCCGTCATGGTTAGGCGTATAGTGATACGGTCAGTAAGCTCACCTGGTGGTAAGTTACCACCAGGTGAGCTTACTGACCGTCGAATTAACTTAAATGGGTCGTCACAAATATTAGTATTTTGGTAGCAAAATGTTCTCACAAAAGGAACGTCAACCAACTCACTTGAGCGCGTGGTCTTCAGCGTTCTGCTTGGCCTTGCGTGCTTCCCCCAGCTCCTTCCTCAGGCGAAGCCTCTCAGCCTCCGTGTCCTCCATGTTGCCGTTCATCGTATCGTTCGACTCCACACTACTGGATATTAGTATAATCATCAGCACATATACAAACTTTACCGTCTTTTAATGATCTTGATCCTAAAGTTGCCTGGAATAGATCACTCGAAGTCGTTATGTCCACCTTTTCCAATTGTATTTCATCATCATCAGCCCATAAAGGCCTGCAGGACACAGGCCTTCCTGCATAGGATAGCTATATGGGGAGATTAGACCATAGCCATAGCTATAGACCATCAATCTATTAAAACAAACAAACATAAGTACACTAGTTATTAGGTCTGTCTCTTCAACCTATCGCAGTCCACTGCTGGACATAGGTCTCCCCCATTTTGCGTCAGATATCCCGGTATTTAAGTAGTAAGTAATTATTATTTTTATTATACAACAAACTATAAGAAAAAGTGCTAAGATCTACCCCTCGACAACGCCTTCTTGCAAGAGCTTGCGCAACATATTGAGACTGGCGTGATGTATATCGAAGTATCCAGCGTGAGAATTGAGCAGTCTACCGACTGACTCTAGGTACAAAGGAATTTAACCCATGACCGTTTTACGGAACGATATAAGAATAATTATTACCTATGGGATGAAACTGTTTAGCGACTCGTTACCAAATAGATACATAATAAATCGAATCTCCAATAATTACAGCAAGACATTGATCAGAATAGTATTATTGTATGTACACGTTAATTTCTAAAGTGACATGACGTAATAAACATATTTCGCGCATATTCTGTTACCCTAAGTCGTGTAATTCATCTTTCGACCCAACACGATCCATCGTGTACCACGTGAAGTTGACATACAATCAAGCCACATTGAGCACTCGGTCACCATTAGGAAATCATACATTGTAGCCAGTGTCTTAAAACCTAGGATCTTGTTATGTCCCATCGCTGGGCAGGTGTTACCGCAAAGCATAGCTATAAGGAGATTGGGCCGTAACCTAACAAGCGGGCACAATGCGGATTGTTGATTGAATATAGGTACCATCGATACCGATGATTTGCCCTCTAAAGCAGGGAAACATCTGAAATTCACAAATAAAAACGCAACGCGCAGATAAATAACAATAAAAAAAACAAGAGGCTCAACAGTGTGGACTGAGGTGGGCTGAGGTTCAAATCTCGACACGTACCAATGTGTTTTCGAACTGTCGAAATTACATGTACGTTATCCGACGCTCTTATGGTGAAGGCAAGTGATTCAAAGGTTATGCGAGAAGTCGTCCAACCCGCAGTGGGCCCGCGTGGACGACTAAGGCCTAATCACCATATACGAGTAGGCTCGTGCCCCTCGGTGGGGGACGTTAAATGAGCTGATGATGATGAAACAATAAATTAACTAGATGCACATCTCACTCAAACAGTGTCCGCGGTAAAATTCTGCTCATAGCTTCGGTCGGGCCATGGTTAGGCAGAATGTTCATTTACAATAACGTCGCTCGCTACATGTCATAATGACATAGTAGTGTACTAGTGCTTTTGATTTTTTGCCTTCATAATGACGAAGCTCAAAATTTAATGAATAATTTTATGTTTAAATATGACAATAACTATACGTATGAGACATATCATGCTGCTCGGAAATTTTTTGGTTGACGTTTCTTCGTGATTTTGTTTCTTGTTAGTTTATTGTTTATATAATCTGATATCTTGTAAAAGTACATTATACTTCTAGGTTCACGCCAATAATAGCGTAGAAACCAACTTACCCATTGTTACCCTGAGCTGACGAAAGTCTTCCTCCAGCTTGCTGATGCGCTCCATCATGTGACGCCTATCCGCATCAGAAGCGCGGAGGGAACTCTGTAACAATATTCTTATATTACAAATCTTCACGTAGTATAGCTTGAAGTATGTTTCTTATGACTGTTATTATTATTACTATCTGTTCAATTGCTTTTTGTTTTTTCATGTGTATAGGTTGGTATTTAAAATTATTGTATGTATTTAAAAAGTACGCCCCGAAGAAGCAACAAGCTCGTTGCGGACTTTTAACCGCCAGGATTCTAGACACAATAGAAATTCTAATGGTTTTATTGGATATATTTGACAGCGGTTGTTAAAGGGGGAGGAAAAAGGAAGTATAGAATGAGGAAAGCCGTTTTTGGGTCCCCATAATCTTACTCACGAGACGAAACATAGCGTAAAGTGATGTTTATTCCGACCATACTATAATTTCAGTTCAACTGGCATATTCGTACTTAAGCATGCCATTGGGAGTTTTCAACTTTTATCCTGAAGAAGTAGCCTAAAGCAAGCCGCTTAAAGTGCCTTCCTATATACCTCATACATTTACTGGTCTCCCCATTAAATAAAGGGTTATGCCATAATCTCCACGCTGCAGCAATACTTTCAAAAGTTCAGTTTCAATGAGGGGCTGCCCCGTTCTTTTTTGACTATATTCCTAAGTCGCCTTTTACGGTACCCGTACAAAGATTAGGTGCGTGACAATCTTATCTACCGCGTCCACCCGCCTACACACCTAATCAATATTAAGGCCAATATCTTAATACCACACGAGTAAACTTTAACATCTCACAAAGAGTCCCAGCCAAGCCAGCGGTTCCAGAACGAGTAATTCATTGGTTAATGTATGCCAGGGCACGGCGCGCGGTCAGCCCGTTAAAACACTACGCCCGTGATCCACCGAATTATCGTTTATTTACACTGCATGCTGTATAGCTTGGCAGGCTATGCGACCGGTGCATGTAGGCAATAATACTGCCAAAATTTCAGGCCAGAGGAGAATAGGAATCTGACCTTTGAAATCAACTGAGTATTAATATTTATATTTAGCTGACAGATCGAAACAGTTGCATAATTGATCTATCAGTTAACATTAGACTTCTAGTAGCGTTTAAGATTTATATTGGTCCGAGAGTAATGGAACATACATTGATTTAAAATAAATACATCAAAGGTATCGACTACCACAAATTTTTCGTCACAACTTGATATACGGTGCATTTGAGACGGATGGTTATATGATCCTGTATATCGCCTTTCTTTTGAATTAACTTCTATGTAATTGTACTTAATAATTTTTTATGTCTATATTTCAGAATAAATAAAAATAATATTATATTGAAAATAAATATCTTCATAAAAGTGTCCAGTTTATTGACAGTCGTTTCTTCTTTACATTAAGAAACAGTATTTACTCTATTATTACACTAATATTTTACTCCAGGTATCCGCCTTCGACGGGAAACAGGCAAAATAGAGTTCTTGTACAAGATTTACGAAAAGTAAAGCTAACTTTTCTAACTAAACTATTAGCACTAAATATAATTCGAAAGAGTTTCTCCAATCCAACATAGGTACACGATGTTAGTTTTTTGTATCCAAAACAGCAGTGAAAACATTTGCTCCGCAAATTCAACTCGGCGAGTTGATTATGCACAAGCCAGTTTGTGCTGACCTCAAACAGTTTAAGTTCGCCCTTTTTTAATCAGGACTGTATGTGATGAGGAGGGGGCGGGAGATTATTACGATGGCACTGTGAGCGACGATGAAGCTATTTTGTTGTGGACAATTTGCAAACGCAAGCGTTTGATATGGCTGACAGAAATATGCGAAGATCAAAACTGAAGCTGTAATGATCAAGAAATACAAATACCTGAATTCAAAAAGTTTTATAAAATTGGGGAAATATAATTAATATTTGTGTAAGTAAATTGTAAAAACATGGCTTGCTGAGCAACTAGAATACAAGAAGGCACCTAAGCAGGGGTTTTTTCAGGGATTCAGTGTACGAATTTTCTGCAAGTGGCACTTTTTACTCTCTGGAGATGGAGTCAAATCTTTCGTCCATCAGTCCTTTTTTTATGATATTAAGTGAACGGGACGGTCTGTCGGCTCACGTAGTGGTAAGTGATTCGCCTGACCATGACAGATGCAGTGTCGAAGGAGATTTATTATAGTACGTAGTCATTATTTTCAGTTAACAATGTTCTGCACTCGGCATCCGAGAAGACACACGTAAGGACTTACATACCGGTAATTTTCCAAGCTAAAGTGCCCTCATCCCGAAACACAGAATTGCATAACACTCCAATTTTACGGGACGATATCTGGCACCGCGGTGGTAACTGCCTAAAGGACTCAGTACCCAGGAAAAGAGCGTACCTTGTACTAAGAATTACCAAGCGCTATGAGCTGAAGTTGACCTTGTACTAAGAATTACCAAGCGATTTGAGCTGCAGTTGACCTTGTTCTAAGAATGACCAAGCGCTATTAGCTCAGGTTGATACAGGTTTACGCACAAATTTCTTCGCAATCCGACGTTGAAGTGGAGGCTACGTATGAAGATATTGCCAGACACATTCTCAAAACCCGCTACCGCTTATAACTCGCGGCACTCATCCCAGTCCACGTTAAGTAAGATTACACGGCTAAGTCTATATGCGCGGACAAACAGACAGACAGCTGGCGGAGCGGCTAATTTTGTTTGTTCCGCTCGTTTCGTGTTGTTACACTGTTGATATATTGGCTGCCATCATAGCGCACATACCGACACATACAAACCACATAAACATTGTGTGAAAGTTTCGCGGTGAGTCCGCTAGAGTTGCAATACAAAGAATACATGTGAGTCTTAGATTACCAATAAACTAGTCAAGATGTAAAATCTCACTCAAAAAATGTCCGCGGGAAAATTATGCCCATTCGTCAGTTGAGCAAAATTTTCATTCATAATCACATCGCTCGCTACATGTCATAGTGACATTGTAGTATGCTCGTGCTTTTGATTTTGTAACCTTTTGATGACGCGTTAAGATCAAAACGAAAGAAAGAAAGAAAGAAAATTGTTTATTCGGTGCACTAAATTTACAAATACAATCAAATTCTATAACTTAATATAACAGTAAAAAAGTTGAAATAAGCGACCGAAAAGGCATGTACTCAGCATGGTGTCGCGGCACGAAAACGTACCGAAACGCTGATCTTCCGTAGATACCTTATTTGTAAGAGGGACAGAGCTACACGCAGTGCGGATACAAGATAATATATAATCATACCATATTGTGGATACAATTAAACAAGTACGATATAAAATAAAATAACATATATATATTTAATACATACACAAATATACATACACATACATATGCACGTACACATACAACAATATTACATACATATACATACAAAAATGTAGAATATACATTGCAGTAAATTATTAAACTATACATTTGACATTATAGTATAGGCAGATCATTTTAAGATTGCTCAATCTGTGACCTAAGGAGATACTTTTTGTAGTTACCCTTAAAGCTTCCCACAGTCCGACATTGTTTAAAGGGTGGTGGGATATTGTTCCAACATCTCGTGGCAGAGTAGCGAAAGCTACCACGAAACGCCGCTGTGGTATGTCTCTGATTGAGCAGCAAAATGGCATGTCTAATTGGGCGAGCAGAAAATTGAAGTTTCTCGTATATATAACAATAAGTCAACATATGTGTCACGCGGGTCGGACATTTCTGGTTGAGATTTCTTTGTCATTGTGCATCTAGTTAGTTTATTACCTATCCATCTAAGATTAAACAAGAAAAGACGTTTTGCTGCGTATAACATTGACCTGCTATCCTCAATAAATATAACTGTTCCACGCAAATGCCCAAGGAAACCACTGACTAAGACTTTTACGCTTCCTCGTTTTAAAACGAACCTCGGTTTACATTACCCCCTCGCAAGAATATGTAATTCCTATAACACCCTTAATGAAAAATCATCTGACCTTGACATATTTACACAAAAACTCAATATTTTTAAACACAAAATGCTGAAACTGCTCGATAGTCTTCACTCATAATCATATTGTAATGTTCAATTCAAACGTTTTTTTTTTTATTGTATATTTTTATCTTCTGTTTAAATGCCTCTAACTACAACAATGTTGTGTGTGCATGTAAAAGGCTTGCATATATGAACCTTATTCATGAAAATGTAAATACAAACGTTGATTATGTTTAGCTGTAAGCACACCCTTATAAATAAATAAATAAATAAATTTAGTTCTGCTTTTCTCCACTGTAGCGCTAGTATTCATCAAAATAAATATGGCACCAGCAGCGTAAACAGTGAAAAAAAAACTGTATGTTTGCGAGTGTTTTCTCATCATAACATACCCACCAAGATCGAGGTCAAGACCGTACAAATAAAAACGTCAAATTATTTCTCAATTTTCTTAAGAAAAGTCAATATCTTAACCAGCATTGGCATAGTCACGCATGGCAGCCAAGCTAAGAATACATTTAAAATCACGACAATCATAAATGTGAATCCATTAAAACTTGCCAGGAGTTGTAGACAATATTTTTATTTGTATTTGACTGTAATAAATAGAAATAAAGTTGAAAATCCTCATTTTAAACTAGCTTTTACCCACGGCTTCGCTCACGTAAAGAAGTTTTATTTTTCATCCCGGCCGAACGTTGTTAAATTGTTCTATACAAACTTTCATCCCCTATATTATCCCCTTGGGGGTAGAATTATTCAAAACCCTTACTTAGTGGATAGCTACGTCATACCATCTACCTGCAAGTAAAATTTCAGTCCGATCCGTCCCGCGGTTGCGTTGATAGATCACTATGTCAGTCAGTTACCTTTGAGTTAGTTATACATCCTACCTATTCAACCTATCGCAGTCCACTGCTGGACATAGGTCTCCCCCCATTTCGCGCCAGAATTAGATAAAATATAATAATAATACATATTTAGATAAAATTTTGCTTTACTTTTATTTGACATCCACCAACTTTAATACCTAAGTACCTACTCATCCAGACGTCAACTTTTATACAATTAGATTTGACGACCTTTTTAGTATAGACAATAGTTAAAAGTCCGTTGCTATGCCAATGGTTAGCGTCACGCTTTTGGTAAGATTTAACCATTTGACCGCCAATGGTGCAGAAAAGCAGGACTGTTTTTTTTGCGTTTAGCGCGTAAAGACGCGCTAGGCATAATATATTTTCTATTTTGTTTGGGTTCCTAGCGTTCAATGGGTTAATTCTTAATTCATATTTATCTTTATTCTAGCCCTTGGTGGGTGTTTCAAAGAATGTGGAAAGCTGATGCTTTGGAAGGCACGGAGAGACTAGATCGTCACGTGCTACACCATTACGTTCAGCTTTCCAAACATTTTACATTTCCATTTTTCCTCGTTTACATTCCACTTACCTATATTTGACCAGAGCCTGGTTGATTGTCCCTTTGACAGTCACAAAAACATTTTTACTTAATTTGAACTCTACCGAAAGTTTATAAAATACAAATTAAGTTGAATCTAAGGGAGGGCTAGCAACGCATTATCCGAAGGTGAGAATGAGCCGGTATCTACCGGTAACACGTTTAGCATTGCATTAAGGCGGTGTTAAGCAAGTTACGAGGTGTTTTTGCACTTCAATTAACTTATTACGAGGCGAGTGCGGGCTCTAATAGGCTGCGCAAACTTATGCGCCCACGCATACGCGCATGGATTTTAATTTTATGGACTTTTCAGGTAAAGCCAATGTAGGGTTATTTTTAACTTTTAACGACTCCTTGTAGTTATATATCAACTAGGCGATAACGTCGCGCTGCAGGGCAAAGGCCTTCTCGCATTGCAAAACTATGAAGAGATTGGCCCAAAACCTCGTGCATATAACTCCTATCTTCGCAAACCAGGAAAACTCATTTAGAACGATTGTTTCCAGTTAAGCAACGACATTCCAGGCTGAACCGCTTTAATTTCTGAAGTGAAAAATTATTCTGTGCTTCGGAGGGCATTTTAAATCGTCCGCCCCGGCTACCATTTTTACCACATCAGAGGCCACTTCTACCCTCCTAACGAAGAGTGCAATAATTTGGATTTTTGGACAAATTGACTTAAGACCTTATTGTTCGTCATGATGATAAATGGATTTGAAAAGATCCTGAAGTGAATTTGCCCAAAAACCCGTCTTATTGCACTTTTCGTTAGGAGGGCAGATTTGATGCATGAATTAATTTGACATCAAGGTTGGATGATGGTTCATTTATCGGACTACCCAGTCCATAAGAAGAAGACTGATATTATTTCAAAATAACATATTATATCTTTAAAGTTGCTATCTACGATTCGTTTCTATTACCGTCTCCCATAACTATCTCTATGAAACAAACGCATACTGACATACATGTACACGCATTGTTCGTCTCGCGCCCGCCACCAAAAAGCGTTTACCCCGCAAAAACACGTTTGCAGACAACACTGGCGTGTGTTATTTTCGCCCCGAAATTCCACGTATCACAAATCCGGGGCAGCATTGGCTGGTGCGCGATGACGTCACGGGAGGGGTGGCGCCAGGCTGCATCGCCATCCACTTACATCTGCCAATATTTACACAGCGCCCCTCACCACGCACCCGTTCATATTTCAAACGGCACGACGTGGGGAGACACTAAAGACTACAAAATACAAAGTTACGCGGTTCTGTCACACGAACGCGTTATGGCGTGATTGTGAACGAACGAATTTCATTTAGGTGGATTAAAAAAAATCTACATGTAATATATATTTTTTTATATTACAATATAATAATCATTAAAATTGTTAATGCAAGTCCGTAGGTTTTTATGCCGGATGGAATGAACCCCTCTGAAATATTTTCGGAGTAATAATTAGGTATTAAATATCGAATTAATTTTGCTTACTTTAATCAAAATCCTATCCTTAACCCATAAAGTATCCTAGTAAAAATACTTATTGCTCTCTCTCGTTCGCTCATGACGCCTTACACGTCTACATCCTTTGAAAAAAATTATGAAACTTGAACTACGAGTTAAAGGAATACGAGCACAAATATTAATACAATACGTACTTACAATTACGAAATTAAATCAATTTCTTTTCCTTAATTCACTATCTAGTGTTTTTATTATTCACTATAATTGGTTGTACAAAAGCCTAAAATCAAATCAATGTAAATTTGAAGCTCAATAGGTAAGTTTACTTTCCACCACAGTAATTGACATTTTGTCCGAGTTCAACACTCAAATGAAACGCTAATTATAAAATGTATTATATCTGAATACCTATAACTATCGTTTTGATTAACCACAAATTCAATTGACATTGCAAATAAAAGGTACTAAAACTGCGTCAGCTGATCTATGATGTCATAGACCGCCAAAATGACGAAAATGGATCGTTTTGACAAATCGAAACAAATAGTTCGGTTATCTGTACGCAAAAAATACCATTGCGTTCGATTCGGTGTGAGCGTCGGCTGAATCAAGCCAACGCACGTACCAATGCCCTCGCGTCTGGTTAAATCGATGCCATTCGTTTTATTCAGACTCACGGTGATTTTATAATCCACGGGCGCGAATCAAATACCGGCGAATGCGAATAACGAATTCGGGGAGCGACAGCAACCGCTCTTCGACACAGTGAACTTTTCGATTCGATAATTCATTTCAAATTTTAAAAATATTTTTTATTTCGTCGTATGACGTTTTATAAAGTACGTACCTAGAGTTTATTGAATATTTTCCTTACAGCGCTTTTTTGCTAGGATCTGTTATGGCAGAGGAAATAGATGCGATTAAGGTAGCCCGTATACGATCTTTTTTTATGATACGAAGTGAACAGGACGGTCAGGGCGCTCACCTGATATAGGTAAGATAAGCCTGACCATGGCAGAGCGGCATTGAAGGAGACCAACAACTGATAAGACAGTTTTATTATCCATCATGCCGCACTGCGCCCGTCACCCGAACACCAAGTGGTATCTTATACCCGGTAATTTCACTAGATACAGTGCCCTCATCCCGAAACACAAAAGTGCATATCACTCTTATTTGACGGACATATCTGGCACTGCGGTGGTACCTACCTAGACCACTCAGTATCGAGTGTACCACCAAGTAGAAGTAGAGGATCTTAGAGTTATTTTTGACTGCTTCGTCTGCAATCTGCTATACAAAAAGTTCCACTGCATCTCACCCGACCGCACTATTGTCGGCCATTTGCAACAAGCATCCGTGACGCGGGATATTTCAACACCATATTCACGGCCCCGCGATTCATCACGTGACATAACCGGTAAGCGAACAACTCGACCGCCACAGACTTGCGTGTTATTTATTTAATAGGTACTGCCCCTTTAACCCTCTGACCGCCAATGACGCCTTGAGGCGAGAGACACAATTATTTTCCATTTTGTCTGTATTCCCGGCGTTCAATGTGTTAACTATGCTAAGAACATCACTCTTAGAATAAATAATAATAATAAATATATTTTTTACAAAAAATAAGTACTTTTTTTTATTACAATTAGTATATCAGGTGTGTGTGTAAAAATAAAATCAAAGTTATTTCATTCATGAAAAAACTAAAGTTACCTTACATAGCTCTCTGGCTGGATCAATAAGTCTTCTTCTTATCGTGTAGTCTTACTGATGAACAGTCAGACCGACCGTGGTGTCAGTCTAATTGCCTTACGGACTTTGACGTTCAGTAATTCAGTGGGCGAATCACGTAGGTATGTCTTAAACCGATGGCAGTTTGAACTAGGGTTATGGAGTGGCAAAAGACTTGACAAATGAAGTGTAGAATTGCCTGATGAACCGACAACTTGCTTAACGGTGAAAAGTCCGGATAAAAAAGCCAATTTTTGAGATGTATAAATTTACCTATATCCAACACAGACTGCGTCAGATTATTATAGAGGAAGACTGTTTCTGTGAAGTCCAATAAATAGCGTATACCGAGGGATTCATGAACAATGCTTGGTGTAAGTTTATTATTGATAGAATTTGTGATAATCTAATCAAAACAACAAACTCATTCTTACACAGTGTATGTAAGACTTATGAGTCGCCGAATGGCAGGCCTTCTCACATAACATGGCTTTAACAATATTTGGCCGTAACAAACCATATGGTCCCAAAGCGAATTAGTGGAGGCAAACGACTCCTATCTAACATAAGCCAATAATAACAGCTTAACGTGTCTTCTAAAGCATTGCAGGACTCGTAATAATACTTTTAGGACACCCATCTATTGTCCAATTTCGCTAGTAATTAGACATGCGTAACGCGACATAAAGCCTTTTTGCCACACAAATAATGTAAAAAATATTTTATAACATTATTATCATCATCATCAGCTCATTAAACGTCCCCACCGAGGAGCACGAGCCTACCCGTATAGAGTGATAAGGCTTAAGTCGTCCACGCGGGCACGAGCATTAGTCGTGCGGATTGGACGACTTCACACACAACCTTTAAATCTCTTCGCAGGCGTGCGTGAAGGTTTCCTCATGATGTTTTCCTTCACCGTAAGAGCGTCGAATAAAGTACATATAATTTCAAAAATTCGAAAACACATTGCTACGTGGCGGGATTTGAACCTCAGCCCTGCCGGTAGAAGGGCAACAGTCGACACCATTGAGCCACCGTCGCCCATTTTATAACATCGCGTTTAAATCCTTCAAATATGCATTACAAAATATAAAAAAGATATAGAAACTTTTGAAAATGTTTAAACGGAGGATCACGGCGCAACTCTGTGGCGTACGTCTGCACAGCAACGATAAAGGTGCGTCGGGAAGGCGTGAAGTGCACTCCACGGACCACCCAGCGCTCGACAAATAAACGCTTAATAGCACCGAATCGGCGCACACGCAAAAAGACTCACCACAATATACCACTCAATAATAATAATACATCGCTTATTATAGACAATATAAACTATTTTTGTAATAAGGGCTTCACTACTTGTTTGTATCTTTTATTTACAAATGTATTTTATTAATGTAATAAGTGTATGTCTTGTGAACTGTCCTAAATAAATTTATTAAAAGCCGGCAACAAAATAAATCAATGTTCTATGTTTCAAAATAAATAAATATACACTGACACTCACACAACGCCATCTAGCCCCAATTTAAGCGTGAAGCTACTATAAGTACTAAATAAGTGACAAACATACTTACATATATATTTTTTGTAAATACATACATATTATACATAGAAAACACCCAGACCAATAAAAACAGGCACACAAATGTTTTTACTGCCCGGGGATCGAACTCGGAACCCTTGGTGTAGTAGTCGACGTCTCAACCATTACATCAAATGGGTCGTCAAAAATATTATAATTGTAATATTAAACTTAAAATGATTTCAGAGATGGCGGTAAAGGCCCAGTATTTTGATTTTTACCGTTATATAATACAAAAAGCAATATAATGGGAGCATACGGCTCAAAAATCCTGTACTATCTCCATATCAGCTGTTTGGCCTGAAGAGTGAGACAGCTAATACAATACGCTCAGTAATTTGGTTATTGGATGCTTTAATAAAAGTGATAATAAAAAAAGAAGAACTGGTTACCAAAGGGGTAGGATAGTTCTTGAAAAGTGATTTCTAGTGAAGAAATAATAATTGGTAACAATCTACTAAATTCCCAAAAAAAAAAATGAGGCACCTATGACTAACAAATAATACTACGTATTAGCGCCATCTTGTGACTAAGCAGAGAACTAGTGTACAATGTACACTAGCGACCTCTGACAAAATTTACTGAATTTAGATACAAATGAAAATGCTACATGTATCACATAGATGGCGTTGTAAAGGCAAATATGAGTTAAAGAAATATGTACCTTGATTTCTTCAAGAGATTTTTCGGTGTATTTGGCTTCTGATGCTGCCAGATTGCTCTGCAAAAAAAACAACATTGATAAATTAATTTTAATTTGTATATTTAACAAGTAATATAAGTGGGTTGACGACTAATTTCAAAATCAATATTTTCCGTTCAATAGGACCATTTTTCGGACCACTTAAAAATATAAATGCTTTTTATTTTACACACGATTCCATGATAGTTAAATGTCATATATGCAGGTTGAAACTTCAAGTAGTTGCAGCGTTTAAATCGTACGGAATGTCGATAAGTAATAATTGCAAGCCAAATAAGTTTTGACCCACATAGGAAACTTATCTATTTAGCCGTGTAACTGCATTTATGCAATTTTAAATACGATCGATCACCCATGAGGTGAAATATTCGAGAAGTTTGAGGGCGACTAAGTATACTTTAATGTTCGGAAGTCAGATTGGCATACTTCATGCTTCGTTGAAGTCATAATTTGTACGGGTTTGATTCTGTGTAAGGGACAATAGGAGTATTTATCATACGAACATTAAATTGCTAATAATGCGTGACAACCTCTTGTTATTATGTGACGAAATAATGTGTCTATTATGATTTATGTAACACGTTTTAAAGCTATTGCAAAAACTTCTTAGGCACCTCATTTCTAATACGACAAACTGAAAGAAAGAAACTTTTTTTTATTGGCCCAAAATTTACTTACTTTTTAAAACTGATCTTCGTTGTGAATATGAGTCAAAGATTCATCCGCCTATCTTTATCAGTTCACTAAATATCTTTACTTCTTATCTTATCATTGTCAATTACTACTTAAAGGCAAAATGCCGAATATTTGTAGTCCCGTTTTTTTGTCATTCCTGCGACTATTTTTTTTCTTGCATATTTATGTTATTTTAATTAAGAGCGTTAATAACAGAACAGTCTTGAAAGTTTTTTTTTTTTAAATCATCCATAGAAGCTGATTGATTGATAAGATGCTGTAAAGTTAGCTACAGAGTTAATTCCAAAGTCCCTTTATATAAGGACTAACAAATGAACAACGGACTTGTGATCTCAAGTTTTCACCGTAAAATAACCGAGTTATTTTTACATGTTACGCTTTTGATGGTATTACCTTTTGTATTGAAAAAAAAGTAGTACAGTCATATTGATTTTATATTAACCGCGATCGCAAGCCGGATTTGAAGTTATTGGTTTACACAGCAAAAACTAATTAGAATCGCTTAAAATCATAACTTTTTAGTTATGGTTTTAAATGATTTCGATTAGCGCTTGCTTTACTTTGGTTACTTGCTTAACAAGCCGTGCGAATACTTAAATAATTGATTTTTTTCTTTATATTATTCGTTTTAGTTTTAGCTAATATTTTATAAATGGTCACAGTCGTGACTTTAAAAACAAATAATAATGTGGCAGTAAATAAATATATCATTTTATTACGTCCCACATTATCGGAGACGAAATAGTATAGTTTCTCTGACGATTAGATTGTGGTCGGATATATCAAGGCTAATGATATAATTACACTATTTTAAGCAAGAATAATATAATAGTATATTTATAACTTTGTGAAAGGCAATTAATAAGGTTCAGCCTACCAACGTACCCGGTCGAGCCTGTGGTCATCTGCCTACACGCACTTTTATTCGGACCAAGCAGATAGCGGTCCCACCCTTCATCAACGAGAATATGTTTAAGAAATATTCCTAATTTTGTGGTCCAACCGAAAATCTTCATCAATGAGTAATTCCCGAAGGCCTAGTACAACGTCGACTGACGAAATGAATGACTCAGTTAAAGATATAATATAAATATTCCTAATTTTGTTAAAAATCTCTTGTAAGTACTTGATTGTACCATCGACATCGACAAATCAGAACTAGGAAGTATGAAAATTGATGTCAGCAATGTTGCCACCTTAGTTTTAGAAATGGGGCTTTTTGCGAAGCTAAAAAGGGCTAAAAAGACCTTTAATAACCAACAAAAGTTTTTCTATACAAAAAATGCTGAAATAATCACGTCATGAAGCCGTTTCTTAAGAGCATCTAAAAAAACGTCTCCGTGACCGATGAAATACCAAAAAAGTTCTTGTTAACATGTTGATAACTTTATACTTTGGTCATATTTTCTAGACAGTGAAAAAGGGCTAGATTGCTCTTTTCGCGATAAATCTTTAAAAAGTGATAGTCTAGCTCCAAATTGGCTAAGGTGGCAAAACTAGGTGTCAGTGATTCAGTAAAAGTGTTTTAGAAAGAAAAATAACTTGAGTTGAGCTTGTTACAATAGTAAATAGTATCAACCTACCAAGTACCTAAAAGTACTGTTTTAGTGAAGTACTTGTGTACTGTACCGTCGACTCGTCACATGTCGCATAGAAGATAGAAGAAGAAGATAGAAAAACGTTTATTGGCTTAAGCAACACAAAAAAAATATATCGACAAACAACAAAAAACAGGCATAATAAAGAAAACGATAAAACAATAATGGAAAACACAAGGGAAAAAAACAGGTACATTTATTAATCTAAGAACTTACGAGCTAGTGTTGATAGCCAAATAGGTCCCACCTCAGCATGAGCATAGGAATTATTCATGTTAATGTCAGTGCAATAGTACTGACAACAACTCGAACAGGGTAACTAACCTAATTAACTTAATCGATTCATACACTACACCGTTGCATAGTACTAGATGAGTACACATTCAGAGCGCTATCGCAATTGACTTGTGACGATCTGATGTACCTATAAACGCACATATTGTTTCGGTTTTACTTAAACAAGTTAATCCGGAAGTTTCCACCATCCACAATAAAATACCAAACCTTATTTTTATAAAACGCTCCTTATATTATGTCGTTTCATAGATCACTTTTGTTTATTGGCAATATTGTATTTTTAAATACAGAGAAACCAATAAATATAAGGTCAATTGATACAATAGTAAACAATGACGTCACATATCAATAATCTCATACAAAATATAAGGAAACGTTCCTTTTTGGCTGTTCATAAAAAGTACTTCAACGATTAGTGGTGTTAACTACCGGATTGGAAATAATGGAGATCATAAAACATTAAAATTCCTCAATCAAGTAATCCTAGCCGATACAATAACGTTTAGTTCTGGAATTACAAACAAAAAAAATTATTTAACGAAAACCAACTTTTTTTTTAAATGACTTCTGCCAAAATATTGCCCGGTGAAGGTGCAGCTACACCTAGCAAGTGGCGAGCGCAGGTGGCTCTCAGTCTTAAGAAAACCCATTTACTATTTAAACTGCCTACCTGATAGACATTTCCCAATAGCAACCCCAAAATAAAGTGGGTATTAGTCCACCAATGATCCGGAAACAAAGGTTTTAATTTGGTGACACAAATACATTTTTTTTATGTCAATTCCTCAAGTCACGGCTTTGTCACTGTACAGACAAATTCTATCATTATACATATTTCATCAGAAATCTATTGATATAGATAAGCCTATGTTGATGTTAAGTCACAACCAACCTTTCGCGCCCAATGCTTTGAAATAAACAAGGTTCTTATTCAATTCGCAGGGCGTGCCTGAATTGAGATATCAAATTATTGAATAATTTTATGTCAAAAATATAACAATAAGTCAACGTATGTGACAAGCGGCTAGGACATTTTTGGGATGATATTTCTTTGTGATCGTGCACCTAGATAGTTTATTATTTATCAAAGGTGTAAATATAACAATACCTACGACTGCCTAACAGTTCTCGGTTCAAGATATGTAACACCAAATCCACATACCTTCCTTATTTAAAGACTGCCTAACAGTTCTTGGTTTATGATATGCAACCACCAATCCGCCTTTCTTATTTAAATGACGCGATCGCTTAGTACTCTGCCCTTTTCAGAAATATCAGCAACGTAATAAGTACAACTAAAATAAACGCCAGTACGATTAACTTTCAAACAAATAGAAAGTGAAATGGTGTTTGAACCAACCCGTGAATCGGGTCTTGGCGCTACGCCAAGGAATTTGCAAATGCCATGTCCAGTCCGTCTGGACTTGAGCAGTAAACAGACAATAATTACTTTATGTGCTGTCAATCAAATGTCAATAAAAAATATAAATTTCCCTTTTTCTCAATTTGTGAACATAATTTACACACTGGTCTGTAGTATTTTTTCTGCTGTCCTATATTCCATACCTTGGTTTTCTGTTAGGCTCTCTGCATTACTTTCATCATTTTATCCATGTTCGAATTAATGCTAGCTCATCCGGACTTAAAAAAATACAATAACGTTTAGTTCTAGAATTACAAACAAAAAAAAATATATTATTTAACGAAAACCAACTTACTTTTTTTCTAAATGACTTCTGCCAAAGTATTGCTCGGTGAAGGTGCAGCTACACCTAGCAAGTGGCGAGCGCAGGTGGCTCTCAGTCTTAAGAAAACCCATTTACTATTTAAACTGCCTTCCTGATAGACATTTCCCAATAGCAACCCCAAAATAAAGTGGGTATTAGTCCACCAATGATCCGGAAACAAAGGTTTTAATTTGGTGACACAAATATATTTTTTATGTCAATTCCTCAAGTCACGGCTTTGTCACTGTACAGACAAGTTCTATCATTACACATATTTCATCAGAAATCTATTGATCTCTATATGTCGGTTAAATCTAAGCGGCAACTTAACGGTACTTAACGTCTTTTACACAGATGTTAAACTTTACGCTTGGCTGGGGCAGTGGAAAATCAGCGAATAATGTCAATCGGCGATCGTTACACCAAAACGAGTTGATTTTTAATGTGTGAAATGAAAACTATTCTTTATTTTTTATTCACTAAGTTCACTATTACGCCCGTTCGATGGGAAGTGGCGACTGCTGGCTATGATATACCAGTGACACCGTTGCTAACTTGTGACGTGAACATTTTAAGTCGTTTCAATCAAAATCAAATTAAATATTGAAGACTTTCCATTACACATTTTTGAGGCTAGATTAAAACAACGCTTTATTTAAAAAAGTTGTTTTTGCTAAATTGTTTGAAAAAAAAAACCATGGTCCTACTCAAATACTTCAGTATTTTTGAAATATTCAATACATTGTACATCGAGTGCAAATCATAAAAAGAACTTGGTATAGTTTTCTTTTCCAAAACCACTGAAGTGATTATTTTTCCATTTACATAATTATATTTTTGCTTTAGGAATGAAGGTACTTTAGTCATTTTTTTAACCTATATTATAGTGTTTGAGTTTTCTCGTGTACAAATAGAATTAGACTTTAACATTGTATGCATATACCTAAGTATAAATTCAGACCCAAGTATGTATTACGAAACCATTATTTTTATGGCGGGAGAAATGGTGATATTGAGGTAGCCGTGCAGGCGACCTTTTAAACGGTCCCCATCACGTAGAATAAATCCAATCGAATGATCAGTAGTGCAATGTCAAAGGCAGACAAATTTAGAATTTTTAGGTTCTGCGCCAAGTCTGTTAGCCAAACGGTAACTCTATAGGTTGTCTACTGTACGTCTGATTTGTCGATTTGTTGCGTGAAGTCGGCCAATCCACACTGGGCCCGCGTGGACGACTAAGGCCTATACACCCGGCACGGGTAGGCTCGTGCCCTTCGGTGGTGACGTTTAATAAGCTGATGATGATGATACGTTTCTCTCTTATATAATATCGAAAATTATCTTGACCGCTATACATTTCAGAGGTAGGTAAAGCTCTTTATGTGTGCACTTGAAATCCCAGTAATCAAGTATAAGTGCAGTCTTTGTTAAAAATTGGATAAGGTTGGTTTCGTTTAAGGTCAAATTAATTCTTATCTCTTCTTTTTCAAAATGTTAAGGATGTATAGTCGGCCTTTAAAAAACCAATCTGATATTTTTTACTGAGGAAAAAATATTTGAGGTCACATAATTTTGACCAAAACCGATGAGGATGTCTGAAATGCTTACTATTGAAGACATAAACAGTTCACGTCTGGACCCGAAGCAGTAAGCAGTAGTAATAAGAATATGACTTTTATTCATATATTCAAGGTGTGAAGTCATACATACCGTGTTTATAAACGATTCCCCTGGTGGGTTATTCTATATGAGTTTATTACATCATTCGGAGTTCCATTTGGAAAAGAGAAGACGATTATATCATACGCTTTTATTTGGTATAAAATATTTTAGTTACTCTTTTACTCATACATACCTATTCATATTTCAACCTACCATCGTGCCCTTTTATCACACTAAACCTTATTATAACTATTTTATTAGTAGTCCGAATAATTTTTTTCTTATTATTAATAAAATTATAGATTCCATACTAACATCATTCTTCTCGATCACCATAGCGCGCACCCTCGAGTACATAGCCTCCTCCCGCATACGCGCCGCGTCTCTGATCTCTCTCACCAAATCAGTCAGGAAGCCTGGTGAGTACTGGCCGCCTAGAAGACCTGGAAATATCACGTGACATTTTCACAACTAGTATCTACGGCCAATGCTACAAAAAATGAGAATATTCAAAACGACATTCAACAAATTGGCGCGGGTAAAATTATAACGGAAAAATATAAAAGAAATCGCAAGAAAAGGACTACAATAGGAAGTCTTTATTTTCCGTGTACACTGCCCAAGACAGACCCAACAGGTCTAATTATGCCCGTACCCTGTAATTTGACTAACTACATTGCCTCCATCCCGAAATCATAAATGTGTCATTTTGCGAGACTTTATCTGGCACTGCGATGGCACCTACCCATACAACTTACTGAATCTACTACCCAATATATTGAAATCTAACGTTACCAAACGACACCTAATACCTATATATATATACAAGAACTATGATCCTATACCCCCAACCAAATGGACGGATGACCTGGTTAAGTGTGGGTAGCAGATGTATGTCAACTGCTAGGGATCGGCCCGCATGGAAATCATTAGGGGTTCGTTCAGCTGTGGACAAATTAGGTTGTAATGATGATGATGGTCATCCTATCGTGGATGGCATTAAATGGCATTCATAGTCACACATTGACTTGCATTTTACACTTTAATTTAATAATAAAGAGATAACCCCAAACCGCTAATGTCACAATTATCTAAACTACTGAAGTAATGGTCATTTCTGTCCAAACAAAACGAGTGATAACATAAAATCATATTCGTAAGATAGCTATCTCGTCATGACATAATCATTGAGCTTGGTAACGCGTTAGCGGTGATCTTGCCGGTCCTAAATCGTGGGTTTCATTCCCATCCAAGACAGAGATGTGTGTCCGAGTCTGGGTGGTGGTGATTTTATATTATCTAATAATAATCAGTACTACGTATGTATGTACTCATTAATAAAAAAATTATAAGTCAATGGGACGCCAGTTTAACATAGTATATCTAAGTGGTGATTGAATACGAAACTTTTGTTTGGATTCCTTTTGTAGGAATTATTGTTGTACGAGTGTCATAGACGACAGATACCGCGACATCATGCCGAGTAATGCCTTATCGGTGCCTTGTTTCATCAAATTAGTACTATTGATATGTACTTTATTTAATTTATAAATTTAGGGTTCCAAATAAATACTTTCCGTCTTCGTTGACCTAATATACTTTTTTTTTTGCGTTGCTATATTCTTTATAACAGAAAAACTATTTTTTTGCAACAATGATTTCAAGTGAGACTTATTAAAAGGATGTGTTAACTGTTAGTACGTGGAACATATTTAGTCAGTCATTTTCGAGGACAATCGAAAGTAAGATTTACTAGCTGTTACGTAACATTTACAAGGTCGCCCCATCCGCCCCACGGCACTGAAGGGTTGGGCACTACGAAAATGCTATTAAATATTTACCATCAAAGTCATTTAGTAATCTTTAACAGAATACTTTGAAATAAATATACACATTTCTATTAATAAATCAACGGTTAAACTATAATTTTCAGTTTTTAACAATGAAAATTAATGATAAGATTTTTTTAAAGTCAATGACACACCTTATAATAACATTAGGTATTCTATCTCTCTCTATAATATGAAGAAAGAAGCGTATTGTATATCTACATATAGACAAAAAAAAATACAATCAATAATTATATTCGTACATACGTACCAACAAATCATTATCTTTATCACAATTATTAATATTCATCTCAACCAGTCTTAGATAAATGTTCTTATTATTTAGATGAACAATTACACTCAAAAAGTGTCCGCGGTATAATTCTGCCCATCGCGTCCGTGGTAGAATTTTCATTCATTATCACGTCTCTCGCTACATGTCATAGTGACATAGTAGTGTCGTGATTGTGCATTTAGTTCGTTTATTGTTCTAAGCAAGCAGTAGTAAAAGTACAATGCTTGGGATATTTAAGCCTTCCTTCGAGATCACAGCAAAAATAAAACTGTATAATTTTCAAGGAAACATACGTCTGCCTATTACCGCCTCTCATTCTCAGTATAATATTATTGGATCCCGCAAATATCGTAAAAACTTAATAATGAGTTACGAAAGCAATGCCTCGAGGTATCTTTTAGGTCACGTAAGACACGCGATTTCAACGCATCACGAACACAATAGTGGTTTGTTTGATTGATATGTTGGTGCATTAATTGTATTGTTATTATTGCGACTGATTGCAGTGGCTACGCTGCATTTACAGATATACAGAGGTACCACATTTGACATAATGTACAGTGCTAACGTGAATATCATTGTGCGGCAAGCCCACAGCAAAATACCATGCGCAAATCCGTCACGATGTGGGCGTATGGACCGTAAGGCAAAGATGGCGTAGTTTTGTCCCCAGAGAGAGAGAGAGACCTTTGATAAACAATAAACTTACTAAATGCACAATCTCACTCAAAAAGTGTTTGCGCCCAGATTTCCCAATACAGGAGATGGGGCAAGCCGCATTTTTAAGTGCGACAAATGTAAGCTCAACGAGCATACACTGGCTGCCAGTTTACGCTCTGTGATACGAGACGCACGAATATTAGAAGAAATTACCTTTTTTCCCCAAAATGCCATCCTGTGCAATTGTAAGATGCCATCATCGCAATGAATCAGTAAATTTACCAAGAAATATAATAACTTTTCACAGGTAAGAACCGAAAAGAAATTGCGACACTGGGACTGCCTATAAACTTGGCGGCTTGTCCAGTCTAATTGTATATTCGGATGTCTATGTGTTTGCGGCACAATTCGGGTAGAATTTTCATTCTTAATTAAGTCGGACTCTGACATAGTATTGTCATAGATTATTTACCCTATGACTCCTATGAGTGACGCGGTAAGGTCAAAATGTTAATGAATAATTTTATGTCATATATAAACAATACACAATACAATGTGTCAAGCGGCTCAAATTTTCTTCGTGATTGTGCCTGTAGTTATTAAGTGTTTATCTAAACTCCAGACCCACGTAAGATTTAAAAAACAAACGTTAACATTGAATCGTCTTTTGTTTTACAAGTAAGCCATTTGACCGCATATCACCTTATGTTGGATTATGCCTATTAGGAACAACCTATTTATTCTTGCCTAGAAGATGACCAGATCCCAGTGGTCAAGAATCACGTTTGTAGAAAAAAGTTCGACTCCTTAGGCGTAGGTATTACAAATGTTACAAAACGATAAGTGCGGACGAATGGTACATTTACGATATTGGCACGCACACCCACATCTCGTGTCCCGAAGACGGAATAGGCAGAAGCCGAGGCAGAAGGATTCAATCATGTTATGTCTTCGCACACTCGCCGATGTGTTCTGTAATAAACCGACAGACGAGCTACTCTATGTCAGAAAAAGTAAAAAAGACTCCAATATTTTCAATAATACAAAACGTATTAAAATCCAAATGTCGTTATACTATTCAAGGCTAAGCCTCACATAATGGCTTCACTTCACTTTGACACAAATACATATTTCAGAAGATATTTGACTTATGGGTATATCTGATGGTTTAATTGTTTACATTTGAAAAACTATTTCGACCCTCCTGCACATCTGGCAAAATAGCGAGACTGGCCACTTGGCAATACATTGGACTAATGGCGTGCAAGCCATGCATCCAAATAAGTCCAACCCCCGCGTTCCCCGATAAACTGAAAATCGCGATCTTAAAACATCCATCCTTATTCCCTACATCTTTCAAACGACAGGCAATCTGCAGTAACAACAACTGAACAATTTTTTTTTGAGAAAATGAATTAATATTATTGATTTTGCAATTTGTATCATTCACTTATACCCTCCTCATAATCTTAATGCACGCCACTGAATTGAACCTCAGAGGGTTAAGATCCATAACTCCTAGATAGTGAAAAAAAGAAGTACACAAAACTTACCATTATCAGCCAAGGACGAGTGGTTCATGCCTATGCTTGAACTGGAACCCTTTTGCAACATCATATCTGCTGACGAACATTGTCCAGTTCAACTACAACAAGGCATTAACTGAGACTCATGTTAATACAATTACTTACCTATATACCTTAAACAAACTAACTAGATGCATGCACAATCTCACTCAAAAAGTGCCGTGGCAAAATTGACCCATCGCATCAGTTGGGTCAATTCTTCATTCATAATCACGTCGCTCGCTAGTGACATAATAGTATGCTTGTTCTTTCGATTTTACCCGTTTTTATGATCGTGAAGGTACACATGTTAATGAATAGTTTATGTCATAACTATAACAATACTTCATTTTTTTATTTTCTTTCAATATTATGTCGTGGATAACTCGAACCCATCACTTACGAATGTGTTCCGAATTTTCGAAATTATATGTACGTTTATCCGACGCTCTTACGGTGAACGAAAACATCGTGAGGAAACCTACGCACGCCTGCGGAGAGCTTTAAGGGTTGTGCGTCAATTCGGCCAATCCGCACTGGATCCGCGTAGACGACTAAGTCACCTCTACGGGTAGGCTCGTATCCCTCGGTGGGAACGTATAATGAGCTGATGATGATGATTAGGAATCTGACATACATAAAGCCATATAAACATATAAACTATCGACCAGTCTAAAGATCCCACTAAAGGACACATGCCTACACACATCATGACCATATAAACATCTGAGTCAGAATGTTTTGGTTGACTAACAAATATTGCTACCTTGAAAATACAATGCACAGAATTTCCCAAGATACAAACCAGATATTTGTCATACATTGTGTGCATAGTTATATAGCATTTATGTCTTATTATAAGACATTACATTATGCTTTTAACATGTTGTTTTCAAAATGTCTTACATTTAGACTATGATTTGTCACATTTAGTAATTTAAATATTGTATTTAAGTACAGATTCCAGCCTTACCACCTAACCAAGAATAAGATTCCAGTGAAATTCCAACAGACACTGTAGTGTTGTAGCAGGTTACTAAATCGCCTCAATCTTTAATCTTTACCATCACTAGAGTGTATCGTCATGAGCTCATTTAACGCCCCCACCGAGGGGCACGAACCTACCCGGGTGTTTAGGCCTAAGTCGTCCACGCGATGGGCTCCCGTGCGGATTGGCCGACTTCATGCACAACCTTGGAATCTCTTAACAGGCGTGCACAGGTTTCCTCACGATGTTTTCCTTCGCCGTAAGAGCGTCGGATAACGTACATATAAATTCGAATACCCATTGGTACGTGTCGGGATTTGAACCTCAGCCCTCCCGGTAGGAGGGAAACAGTCCACACCATTGAGCCACCAACATTCATTAGAGTGTATAGTTGATTTGTATCCCCTAAGCGAAACCTATGAGGTGTTACACATATTGTCTGCTCTTCTAAGTATGTCAGTCTTTGGTATTATAGCTTCCAAATGAATGTACCACTTTTTCCATTCGAAAGGTAAAGAACTTAGCGTGTTCTTAGTTAAGTTCAGGTATAAATCAGTATATGATAGCCAACACCACAACAAGGCCAATTTCTTAGAACCCTGAACTATGGGCATCTGATGAAAGGGCTGACAAGCTGTGTTATATTCCAGTTAAGGAACAATATAGACTTTGTTTTTTATGGAGAGGGAGTAATAGCGGAGAAAGCTGTTGAAGCTTTTGATTTTTATATATTTTAATGCAATAGGTGTTAATATGTAATATGGAAATAAAAACATGGCAACTGTACTCTAAATATTTGACCTCACATCCTCAAGCTTTTTATAGAAGGTCCTGTTTGGTTAGGCTACTTAACCTAGTTGTCTTATAGTTTTAGTTAGTTTTATAGTTTTCTAATAGTTTTAGTTGTATATAGTTGTCTTATACTAAACTCACAATTGATTTTTAAATATAGTAACATGTTCAATTTATTTATCACAATACAAACAAATGGTTCTCCTTGACTTACATAACTTATGCAGGTTCCACCCACATTTTGTGTGGGTGTTGATATTTCTATTTTGTGGGCAGCAAATAGCAAGTCATTGAGATCAGCTTGTTTATTATGAAATTATTGATTTATAACCATAGTATGGAAAGAACTTGTACAAATTAAAATGTGTAATCATCATCATCATCATTCTCCTGCCCTTATACAATTACTTGGGGTCGGTGCAGTATGTCTTTTTCTTCTATTTATCTCTATCAGATTTGTTATCCACACAAATCACCTTCACACTCATCCATCTTTACACAATCCATCCATCTTTTCTTTGGCCTTCTTTATGCATCCATCCACATTAAAATGTGTATTATATTATTAATTATAAATAGGTATAAAATTAATACTTATTTCAATATGAATTGAATCTATCTAAAATAAGAGTGAAAAAATTATTGTTAACATGTAACTCTTAAACTTATTCAGCTATTTATTTCTACTGGGAAGCCAGATAATTAGAAAACAATTGTTTTTTTTTTTCATCAGGCAATGTGGCATTCTGTGTTAATGAAATAGGTAATTTGTGTACTTACATTAAGTCACTTGACTTACAAATGTATGTAAATGTACTTACATTTAAGTCACAAAGTGAAAAAGCTCATTTTTATCAAGAACAAGAAATAATTAAGATTGATCCCTTACCTTTGGTATCCATTAAGTCTTTTGTCAGTCTTTCATTTGCTATTTTCAAACATTTGATCTGGTCGAGCAGATGAGTCAATAGCCTGCTGCCAATCTGACTGCCTGAGAGATCAGAACAAGATTCAGATTCTGAATCCAGCTCACCGTTTGCAGGCCTGGCCACATCAGGCAGTCCCCTAACACAAGGGTCACTATACCTCCTCGCATGACTCACATCATCCTTCTCATTTGTATGTCTATCACTGTTGGAGTTGGTATCAGCAACTGAAGTGACAATGGGTGGCAAACTAGTGAAATCCTGACTATCTGTAAAATTCTTTGGCTGGAAATAATTTGCATTGCTCAATGTACTATTCCCAGTGTTGTGATCTTCAACTTTATTTTCGTTTCGGCTTCGTAGTCTGGGTCTTTGTACTTGAACACTTTTATTAACATTTGAATGTATCGATAATCATGGTTGTACATAGGTATACCTGGGTTGCAGTACGAAGGCAGCGTGGGAAGCGACATTGGTTCCGCACAAGCGTACATATATCGATACGGATCATAGCCTGGCGCAAATTGTGAACCACCCATCGGCCAATTCAAATTAGGACTCACATACGCATCGTACGTTTCCATACTAGGTGTCGCATCCTGTATGTGATGTAAACTCTTGTCTAACCATTTAGATAAATATGAGCCCTTGTTTCCTCTTGACTTCTTCCGCTTTCCCAAGGGGCCATTGGATCCGTTCACTTGATTCGGCGTAGAAGCCATTGATGATATCTAACACGTAACTTATCACAAATTCTTCACCAAACTCTACAAATCGGTCTCGTCGGACATATGAGAGTATGTTTATCTCATTTTCATACAAGTAAATAATCAAAATAAACACGTATCATCACAATCACAAAAAATCGTTGACCAGCCGACCACTTTCGCTGAGAAATCACATTTAACTGTCAGTTAAAAAAGAAAACTGTCAATGCTGTCATTTTTTTTTTATTGCGATCTGTTTTTTCTTTCCGTTTTGAACAGGCTACAGTCTATGTATACTGTCTCGTCATGCGTACTATTTTGTTAAGAAATGACGAAGAAATTAGTTCTAAACATGATAATGATGAGCGATGATCATGATGATGGTGTATGATAAATGAATTCCCTATTAGTTTCAGTTAAGAGATGTGGGACTTTACTGAAACCTTACGCAGATTCTTAAGAGAACTCGAAGTGATCGTTATACTGTTTTGTTTCATTTGCCAACACTCTCGCTAGTCCACAAATACTAAATGGTTAAAAATAATCCACCATTAGTACACATTATGTACGACGTAACACTACTTTAAGTAATAATACGTTCCGGAACATTGCTTTTGTAGGTATGTCTTTATCATTACAAGATGTAAACTGCCGTACTGTAGTTTAACACTTTTAGTACTAATAAATGAACGCATACAAATACTATTGATTGTTTGAAAAGCGAAGCGCACTTAATCGAAATGCTTAGAACCATCCTATATCTATGTCAAAATGTATCGAGCAAGATTATGGTTTCAAAGCTAGGAATGGCTAGGACGTTTTAGAAAAGTAATGGTTATCAACGCCATCTAGGAATACTAAAACATATTTCTATATTGAGAAGACGAGAGTGTGTAGTTGTTGATTATTAACGTTATTTAGTGGAATTATAAATGATTGAAGTCCCAACAGATGTCGCTCTATGTGTAGCAGGTTCATTGCATTTTTTATAATATGAATTGAAAGATCATGTTATAGGTATTATATAACTTGTTTGCAATTTAAAATTAAGTTGATTCTATTGTTTGTTAACTTTGAGAAAGGTTTTTATTCATTTGATACTCACATTACTTTGGTACTTACCTATCCATTCCGTCCCTTTTAGACCCCGGCCGGTACCAGGCGATGAGTATGTACTGTGACGGCCTTTTTTTCATGTAAATGGGTTTGGGTACCCATAAATCGCTCATGAAAGTTCAGCATATTCATGAAACCATTTTGGATTTCCAACGAAGAAATCTAAGCCACTGTCAATAATATGTTGTTGAGGCATTTGATTTCAAACTTTTACCGGAACAATCGTATTTATTTGATTCTATAGGTTAGTAGTACCTTAATATATCAATAAATCTTAAGTCACTATTTTTGTTAGTTTTTGATATGTTCCATACCTAGGCCTACACCTAAATTAGGTGACCTTATCTACCATTCATGTACATTAATAATTATACATAATTTTATAGTTGTGTGGGTTGTGAACTTGTGATATCACAATCATGCTTGTACCAGCACAATAGTTCCATTTATTTCCCTACTTCGGTCCCTATTACTGGTTCCACTATTAGATTTTATCCGACGGATTTTCTAATTTTACGACACCCCACGATAGTCGCGTATCCAAAAGATGCAAGCCAAAGCCTTTTCTCAGAACGTCTTTTTCACAACTTCACCGTTGGTCAGATGGCTCTCAGCCCAAATAATCGACTCAATATTGAACCAAATTGGAGTCGAACCTAGGGGCTAGATAACCTAGTATATGAAAGCCTTTGATACATTTTCTACATCAGCATCAGCCTATAACGTCTAACTGCAGGACAGAGGCCTTCCCGCACAGTTCCTGCAGGTACAAATTACACTGTAACACACAGGACCAATGCGGATTTGTGGGTAACGACTCCCAGAATAAGGTATCATCGCGACCGTTGGCTTAACCTGGTCGGCCTTGCTCGGAATCATCATTCAGGTAATCAATTAGCAGACAGAGCCTGGAATAGTTATTACCAAACTCAAAAACTGACTCACTATGCTTTCTCCATCAACTTCAAACCTAAGGTTGCCAACTATACTGTTTTTCGGTAAATTACAGTTTTAAATCTCGAAGAAATTATAATATACGAAGTACTGTTATCAGCATGCAAAACAATTTCGAGTTATTCGTAAAATCACACAATATTTGAAAGTAGAAGCGAAAGATTTAGATCGAAAAAGTACCTAAATATCACTTTAGAGAAGAAAGTCAAATAGGTAATTTGATGACAAGTCAGCTCTAACTCTGCGATTTTAGGATTATTAGAGAATTACTAATGAAAGTAATCACAAACAAGCATTCTTTTAGTAGCTACTAACGTTATAATTTTTTATTTATTATTACAATATAATAAGTTGTTTACGGTAACCAAATAAGTAACTATAAACAACCGTATATACGCTGTTTGTGTTTTTAAAAACTATAAAAAAGATATCAATATTGTTTACAATATCTTCCAGATAACCAAAACTGTTTTTTAAATGTCATGTCATTAGTAGGTACCTATCTACCAACCACGTCATAAAGTATTAACTGTTCAGATTAAAAGTTACGGGTACCTACATTTGATTTGCGTAAATAAAACACCAATTTAAAGATAATGACATACATGTAATATCTAAGTATATAAAACAATTTGATTCCGTATTTACAAGTTTTATAAAATTCATTTTTTTAATACAATTTCAGGTAATTTTGTAATGACATTTATTTCAAAATATAATATATCTTTTATTTCTAAATAATATTAAATTCAATAAACTTTTCATTATTTCTATGGCACACGCCTTTAAGACAATATTGTATATAATATAGAGAAAATTACTGATCAAGTGCTTAGGTTACGAAAATTGGCAGTATGTTAAAGGGATAACTTAAATTACTAGGTAAAGCAGCAATCGCTTTGGTTTCTTTAAGTTTCAACCAGAATATTTCAAACTGTTACTGTTATCTTTATTGAGAAAACATTTTATCTTTTACAATATTATTTCAACAGTAGGTAGCAATTAAAGATTCCAACGTCAAAATTATATTTATTTAAAGATCCACAACGACCCTATCACCTCAGTTTCATAACGAATGAATTTCACAATAGAAAAAATATAGCCTCGCTTGCACCCTGAAATCTGTGGCAAAGGAATCCATCAGTTTCTTACTAAAAGAAAAGACAAAAGAAAAGAAGACAGAATTTAAGAAGGAAAGAATATTTGAAAGAAGATATTTTCATTCGTTAAATGATCAAGTGCGAAGTTTTGTTGTCACATAAACAAGTCATTTTGGAGTAAAATAGAACCTTAATTACATTTGATTAACTTAATTATATATAACACATATTTTGTCACGAAGTCTCAAACGCGTTTAAACATGTTATTTTAATATATTAGCTACTGGCACCTTATTATCTGTAATGAATAATGATGCATATTGCTGTTTACCTAACCAGAGTTAACAAACAAAACTATAACTATTATAATATGTATAATTGTGACCATAGACTTTTTTGTTTCTATTGTAATAGTGTTACCAGCATTAATTGTGCTCTTTAGTCTTTGTTCACAATTATATTGATTTTTATATTTAAATGTATACAATTAAATAAAATTAATGCTATTCAATCAATTCATTCGCACTTAACTAAACATTTGAAGTGACATAAAAGTAACGGCTTCATATCGTTTATTAAAACCCTGTCTTAACATTAAATTATAAACTAGAAAATGTTATTAGGAAACCTAACGAGATTTACAAAGAAAAAACTAATTGCATTTACAGATTTCATATAAAACAGTTGTTTCTAATAGATTGTACTTTCGAATGTACCGGGCAGAAAGTCAGTAGCCCTCCATGGATACATAACACAATAATTGAGAAATAAAGAACTAGATAAATAAATATTGAAATGGACAATAACAAAACTATTGTATTTAAATTATTCGAGTGCGTAAATTGAAAGAAGACTCAAATTCAAAGTAAACATAAATGGTAGTCCCTCCACTTCTTGTCATTCATATGTATATATTTAGTAAACCGTTTACGTAAATGAGAACAGCAAAGAGACAGTACAATTATTAATTCAAAAACAAATATATATTTAACTGAAAAGTTAACGTAAAGTATGAAAGCTATATTGAATAGTCTCCTTATTTTCTATGAGTATACAACTTTGATCGTAAAATTATATTTTAAAAACTTAATTTATACTTTAAATGTAATTAATTAATAAATCCCGCCAAAATATGTTTTCGTAACATAAATTAACTTTATGATCCACTATGTATATGCCAATTTTCTAGAAATTAAAGGATATTGTTTTGATGTTACGAGCACTTTAAATTAACCGATACACCAAATCATTTAGGGTCAAAGTTTGCTTTCATGTTAATATTTACGCCAAGATTTTTTCCCTTATGCTACTAACTATATTACATCAATATATAGTAAAATATATAAACATTTTTTAAACTATTCGTTCGTAAACGTAGTATTATTTTTCTAAGTCACATCGTTTCATTATTCATCAGTAATCATCACCCAGGATTCCAGTCCATACAATAATAGATATTTTAGATTTTCATTTACATGAAATGTAACCAATTCTGTCTATTGAATTGTAAAAAATGTTATTATTTATACATACATTAACAACAACGAAATCATTAAAAACAAATATAGAGGCAAAATTGAGTTTGTAACTGAAAATTTTGAATACAATTATGAGGTATCATTTACCCACACAACCATCTCTGAATTGCTTACAAATTTCGGATTACAAATAAAATTATACTGTACAAGTAACATTTAAATGAGATTATAAATGTCTAAATCTAAGTTTCTTTTTATTTAAAACGGGCAAATATCAAGACGCGCAACACGTCCTGGACCTTGCGGAATCCCGTTCGCTTTTAAACTTACCCTTTCCAACCGTGCATTCATTCGAGTGATTTCTAATGACATAAATGTATTCCTGTTTTAAATGTGGAATGTTCGTGTAAAGATTCAAATATAACAGCATTGGATTTAATCATCGAGGCGGAACAGTGACTAAACAATAAATGCTTTATGTAACTTCATCAAAGCCTGACACAAAATTTCCAATTAAAACTGGAGAAATCACTCTACGCGCCAACCACCTACTAGGCCAGTTTGACGTCATCGAAGGCTGTTAGGAGCTCGTTGGTACCCTGCAGCATTTCGGCGTCGCTCCAGAAGTCAGGTGATGGCATCGGCATGCTGCTGTCCAGAAGGAGGTCACTTGCCTGAATCGGGAAACCTGGGCTCGGCTGCATCTTATTGCTCAAGTAGGGATCGCCCTTCATCATTCCAATGGGAGAAACGATTCTGCTCCCTGGGCTGTACATTTGGTTGAAATTACCCACAGGGGACAAGGAGTTGGGAGTCGAGTACGGACTGAGAATTCTGTCCTTCTGTGCTGGGCTCATAATGGGACTGTAGTTCGGGGTGTTCGGGCTAGCAGGTAAAGAGTACATGGGATTATTAATATTAACAGTCAAGGGGCTCATGATGTTGAAGTTTGGACGCATCATCGTATTGGGTAATGGGGTGTTAAGCATTTGCTTATTATGGAACGACTGAATGTTAATAACAGGGAGAGGTATGTTGCTTTGGTTCATTTGCTGTGGAACCTGTTGGTTCACAACCATCTGGTAGTTCTGGTGAAAATTCTGCTGAGACGTCTGCATGGCTGCGTCAGCTGGCTGTAAATGCAAAAGAACGGATATTAGAACATATTTTAGCGTTGCATAAAATACGAAAAGTAACAATGTAAAATGGTGCATGTTTATGAAGTTATAATTTTGGTCAGATTTGATAGGTATTGACTTTAGCCTCAACTTGAACGATGAGATGGTGAACATTTATACACGAACATTTCTAAATTGTATTGTTTTTGCAGACGTAAAGTTAGTTTTTATGTTTCTTCTATTCTTTTAGAATTTAACTTAATCTAGTATAAATCAAAAAACAATCTAAAATTGACGTTGATGGACTTCGGTACAAATAGTTAATTCAAAATCCATAAATGAAATCAATAAACAATTGTATTTAAACGCATCACATTACTTTTGAAAACGTAAACTAATTTAAAACGACAAGTTTCTTTTAAATTGTTTCGAACCTACTGTTTATTACGAACACTTAAAGACGTTTGATTTTTATGAGCTCTCTCAAATTGTGTCGACTTGTCATTGGCGCAAATACATTTTATTAGTCTTCAGCTACAATGGCGTTTGGAACGCGTTAACGGTCCAGTAGGTATACATAATTGATCGGGTATATATTGACGTCTGTACGCGCTCTAGAATGCGGCTCGTGCGTTCCATATTTGTGCTATAAACCTTCGAACTTATGCTGGGATGCCATGTGAAAAACATCGTCTAGACAAGCTAGTAAAATCATGACATAGTTTACAGTATTTTTTGTGCCAATCGTTACATATTGTATAAGTTGTGCTTGAATTACACGCAGTCGCTGAAGTCTCGCTATATACTGAATGTTCTGTAAACTGATTGTCGGTTAGATAACTCTAATAAGAGGGAACTAGTCGAAAAATACCTTGTTTGTCAAAATATAAGACAACTTTAAACAAAAAACCGAACTATCACAATAACGTACATAACATTATCTTTAATTTCTGATGAAGTAATTTCTCAATGTATTTTCAAAGAGTCTATTGTGGGTTTTTGGCTTTTCGAGTTTTTTCAATCTCTATCGTTATTGACGGAATGTCAAATCGTTTTGCATTTGATACCTACATAAAATAATCTTAATCTTTTCTTGCTATTTTATTTATTCTATACGTGTCAGACAAAATGTTCACTGATCGACATTAAGCTATTTTACGACTTGTAATGGTGTATCAATAGTTTAGTGCATTGCAACAAACCAGTGAGTACTGATATTTTATATTGCAGGATTAAAAACTACTTTCCAAAGATGCATGACAACTTCAGAAGTCGTCGCATGCCTCAGGCAAATCAGATAAACTGTTCCAATTCAACGTTTCATCGACAATAGATTCGTTTGATTCAGTTTGAGTACTAACATGTAGAATAGAAATACACTGTTCGACTACAGTAGAATATAGTATCAACGTGAAACTTTTTAAAGTCACGACATCGGGCACGAATATCAATAACGTATACGTAATGGATGGAATAGTTGAAGGCGTGTCTGTAGCCATTTCTTTCAACGTCGTAAAAACTGTTAGCCCTGTATCCGTTGTAAACAGAATTACTTTTCCAATTACACCCTTGAATTTATGAAAGTAGCACGAATTCCACGCAAGTTAAGTTATTATTAGTCTAACGACTTCGTTAGACTAAACTAATCTACGGTTTTTGTTTTATTGATTTTATTAATAGAAATGATTGCTTATTACACATTATTATAACTATATGCCTAAGTGATCATTTTTTATTTAAACCAATTAGATATTATTTTACTCAATTGCTTTTACCATAAAGATCGTATCTTTGATTTGATTAGCCGATGACTTGAATAGGCTATCATGCAATAATATTTAAGTAGTTTCTATTTAAATAAGTGTACCGAATCTTTATTTTTTAGCCTATTTATAACCATTGATATACAGTAAAAAAACAAATATAAAGGAAGCATCTGCCATCTAGATATATGTAAAAGATATTTTATTAAGTTTTCAATGATAAGTCTATGACATATCCGAGTTAAAAGGTATAAGTACATTTCGTAAAATAATTGGAATGAAAAATTCCTTTCCATGTTTATACTTTTACACTTTCAGGCTTTACGACTTAACGGCAGTTTTACTCGCGAATATTTTCAGAAGCAAGTCTTTTTACTACCCTCGGCCTGAGGTACACACACATACACAACCGTACTTTCACTTACGAGAGACGTAGTAAAGGCTTAATCGGCAATTGGACGCATAACTCCGTTCATAATAAAAGTGGGTTGGCTTATTCAGATTTATGCGGCGCGCATGTTTTCTCGTTTGTTACCTTTGGTATTCCAATTTATAAAGTAATTAAATTCAAAGTAATTACATTGAACCAAATATTCACTCTGTGTTTACCCTCGGTGGCACTTCAAATAAATGACTCCTTCGTATACAGTTCGGTGTACCGTAATAACCCTTACAATAGAATTTCGATTGATATAAAGCAAATAACGAAATAGGTATAAATTTCATTCTGCATTTGAATATACCCTTGTTGAAATCTTTTCTATCATTTATTTTCTTTACAGAATTGGAATTCCACAAAGCAAAGTGTTGAATATTATTGCATTGCAATCTCGATTATTTTAACTGATTTCGGTTGGTAAAGCGTTTGTGAATACATTTTCTAGCCAATATAACACGAAAACATTCTCTGGATGCCAGTTTTCAGCTCATAATAACAGCTATTCATAGTATTTACATTAGTGTTGGTAGCTATTGAAAATTAAGTGTACGATTACTGTAAAAAGTAGTTGTGGTATATAATTCATAAAATATTTTTCTAAAATTGGATGATGCCGACTCAAATAGTGCTTATACCTACTCAGGCATATTAAATCAATTAAATCTGATAAAATTCGATCATACAAGGTGTATATTCTATTTTAAGTTTAGCTTTCTAACTTTCCATCCAATTCCACGATACTTATAAATGAACCAATATAGCTATTTTATCTTTAAAATACTGACAGTTAACCCAAGATATGTATTGTCAATGCTATCATAAATATAGATTGTGATAATGCATACAATATGGATGGAAAACATCAAAGCCACATGAATTGCAATGCCATTGAACAAAATTATAATATTGTATCGTCAACTAAGATCGCGTCATCGTGAACGATGATTAAAAACAGTAGGCCAACCCCATTAGCCGTTATGACAAAGAAATCTATATCGCATTTCGAGTATTAGCAATATTCCTTTACATCATGTCTATATCAAAAGTATACTTGCTATGACAAGAGGGATAGGTGAGATTGTAGTAATTACACATACTTCATGTATGAACTTCTTTTACTTTGCTGACGTTGGTACCTACATTGCCACAATATATTAAATACGTACATTAATATTAAAAGGCCCTGTGACCAATGAATAACCCAAAAATGTCCGAGTACCTAGTGTTAACAGTTATGCTGAAAACCTTGATAGTAGAGAAAACAACATATTGCGACACTTTCACCAAAATCGGATCAATGGTAACTATGCATTTAGAGCTAATGTATTTTTTAAAGGAAACAAAATGTTTGTTTATACGAGGATTGTTTGTGACAAACACGGGACAACTGGACGGATTTCGTTAAATCCTTTAACATTTACGAGTACTTTATGCATGCAGAAGTAACACGGCTATATTAAATTTCGGCAACACAAAATTTTTGCTAGCAAAATTGCTTCCTTTGCTTGCCAAATACCATGTTTACTATTCTAGGATATGTATAAATTCAGTCGGCTTTCATAAAATTATAAAGCTCAAATTTGAAAATATTGAAACAAATTATTTTTCATTGTTGAATACGTGTTTCTTGAATGATTGGACATTGAAATGTAAGTTAGAAATATATTTTAGTGCACAACATGAAGAATTTTAAAAACTTTACAATTCTTTATAATTTAACCGTATTAATGTAATGATGTAAAAAAATATATATACAAAATATCATTGTATTAATGCAGTTATATGCAAATCTATATGTTGGTTAAAATCTACTTAAATTTAATATCACATATTAGTAAACATAATATAGGTATTCTATTAATAAACCTTTGATATCATAGAAAATGAAGCTTTAGCAACAATTATATAAAAGACTTCGTTAGGCCGTTAGATCACCATTCGGAACACGATTGTTTAACTCTATTATTGTTATATAGTTCTGAACCCAAAGTTCCAAGGTATTGCTGAAAGCCAATTTGCATAAACATTACAAGTTAAGACTGAACGCGAATATTAGCAAGTTACTTCCAAATGATTTATTCACGTAATGTTGGTTTTTAATGGAATGTAACTCTTATCTAGTAACGTCTAAAGAAAATAATTTATTTTATGGAAAAATCAGAAAACTGCATCTTAATGACTCGAATGTAGAAATTTTATCAATGGAACATTGCTTTGAATATGTCTGGCGCTGATGGTAAAATCGACTAATATTTCACGGTAAATTCAAATAGTCAAGTAATTGGAGCTTCCGCTGTAATGGCTTGTTCGTTACTCTCATCGTTCCTAGGGGAGCCATGTCCGAGATTGCAAGTACTGATCGGAAATATCCTATATTATAAGCCCTTATGCT
>PQWD01001615.1:0-33821 GCA_019425675.1 Leucinodes orbonalis
CTTAGCAGCCTATGTCTAAATGTGGATGTGTATCTTAGTTTTTTCCCATCCATTTGGGCTTCCTCAAGCCTAATACAACGTCATGCAGCCGTCAACTGGGCTCTCAAGTCCACCCGACTTCCCTATAGCAGTGTTCCACGTCCAACCTGCTGAACTGTACTTTGGACGATGTCGACATGCTGAATGGAAACTACGTAGCCGTTTTGTAAGAGACGTGACCGGATAGCTGATGTCGAAGAATTTGTATCTGAAATATTTTATGAAAAAGTTAGCAATCAAGTGGTTGGGATTTCTTTTTAGTATTCACAAGAGGAAGGATCTAGAATTAACTGCGGTATTATGTGCTTCCGTACAGTTGGTATCTTGAAGTTAAGAATAAAATATATTTTTTTTGAGACGAGAGTCGATCATCAACCAAAAATCTTTCACTAAGCTGCGACCACGCAATATAATGTTAAATTATTGATTATACTTAATGTATAACAAAGAAGAAAGATCTGATTGTTCGTTGGCATTAAAGACTGTGAAACTACTTTCATAATTTGCAAAAACCTTTCATCGTCGCTAAGCAACACTTTCGCACGGATTCCTAGTTTAATATAAACATGGCAACTTCCTTAGTAATGAAATGGCACATATGTTGAGTTTGTGTTTAAAGAGTAATATTTATCATCATCATAGATCATTATACGTCCCACCGAGGGCACGAGTCACCCCCATAGAGTTTATAGGCCTTATCGTCCACGCAGGCCCAGTGCGGATTGGCGACTTCACGCACAATCCTTGAATCTCTTCTTAGGCGTGCGCAGGTTTCCTCACGATGTTTTCCTTCACCGTACGAGCGACGGATAAACGTACTTATAATTTCAAAATTCAAAAGAAGATTGGTACGTTGCGGGATTTGAACCTGCATCATACAGATAGGAAGGCACTGTTCACACCAATGAGCCACCGATGCTCGAGTAATAATTACATAATATTTTCCCCATAACCATCACAACAAATAACTCAATCAGTGACGTACACAGAGATTATGAGTAAAATTTTATTTTATCCTCTATAGGCAGCCATTTGACCGCCATCTCACCTGATGGTAAGTGATGATGCGGCCGAGGATGGATATGCCTGTCTAGAAACAGCCTATTCACTCTTGTCTTGAAGACGGCCAGGTTGTAATGATCGGGAACACATAAGGATTAAAGAGTTCCATTCCTTTCGGTGCGCATTAGGAACGAGGCACCAAAATATGCAAAGTAAGTGATTTTATGACATTAATCAACAAAAGGAATAAAATTAATAATTTATTTTTGTCAAATGGAGTGCTGTTGATGACAGCAAATCGCCTACGGTTTCAAATATGTAGAGGAAAATGGGCGAATAAGTGGAAATCATTTAATATGTTGGCAATTTTCTGGACGCACAGGGTATGCACTGCTTGCTTACATATATGGAGTGCACGCCTCTGAACTAAATTTATCTTTTAAAACAATTCTCTTACTGTACGTCTTCGGAGATATCGGGAATTTTTAAGTTACACCATTCCGTTCTTCTACTCCTTTCAACGTCTCGGAAACAATCTATCATGTATGCTCTGTACTGTAGTAGGTTTGCTCGTCTCACTGTGAACATATTTAATAGTTACTTTAAAATTCAAGGTGAATAAAGTGGCTGAATGGAATCAAGTCTTTAGATACTGCTTTGCTTTCTTTATCCTCCTTATTTTCAAGACGTAAGTATGCTTTCTTTTTATTATCCATATTTTTAAATATGTATTTGAAATTTTTATTGTGTAAAACGTTCATAAGTGGTTAAAGCTTAAATTGAATAAATAGATTTTGACTTGATTTTGCTCTATTATAAATGATAAAGTTGCATTCAATAACTACTAAACCAATCTAAAAGCCAAACAATCGGTCTTGTCCTATTTATCTTAAGTCCTCGTAATGAAGTTTTAACTATTACTAAAAATAAATTAAGTACGTACTTACCGGTTTGCCCAAATACATAATCACTGTTTAAAATAAAATATCAATGTTAACAACTTCATTTTATTTGTAGGCTTATAGATATTCTTACTAACTTCAAACGGAAATGAAACACAATATTTTTTCTCGCAATCCGTGCAGTTGGATATTTTTTTTACTTTACATTTTTGTCGGGGATTATTAATTGATAAATTTATATCTTGAGACGACAATCGATAACCGTTGATGACTTTTGATAAGGAATCGTGTTTTAAATTGGCCAGTGGTCAGGTGAATCGATGGTTATACGTTTAAATCCAACGACCACTACGGTAGTGGTCGTTGTTTTAATCCCAGAACAATATTGTTGTGACACCGTTTGGGTTAATTTGGAATAATAGGGTACTTAATAGGATAGGTACTAAGTTAACTACTTAACTACTACTTACTTCAAATAAAATTCTAAGTGGGCGTTAAGTTAGGTTACTAATATACTAAGCAGTGTGCCAATCAGTGTGCCAAGTAGGGTACAAAGTAGGGCTGACTCAAAAAAGAGTACTACTTTCTAAAAATGTTGAAATGAAAGCGACTGTTAAGAGAGAGAAGAGATATAGGTAAAAACAAAATAATTTGTGTAAGAGGGCCACATTAAAATTAAAATATTGTTTAGGATGAGTTAAGCGATATTGTCTTTCCTATTCAATGACGTAAAAAGTATGGATTCGTGATATATTTATTTAATTAATTAGTTAAGATAGTTCAAGCGTTAGTTAAAATATAGATTCTAAGAGCATTTGTTAACAAGGGAAATATTTATCTTTATTGTATTAGTTAAAGGACGTTCCCTCAGTATCGTCCTTGGTGGGCGGTATGTTCAAAATTATTCGGCCATATCTCATACTGGCCGAATAGGATTCAAAGAACATTAAAAAAAAACTTAGTTAAAAAAAGGAGGTCAATATGAACGAATAGGACGCTATTATTGTAAATATCAATTTATTTAGTTCATTTTAATGCATACATTATTATTTACAGTTTATTTAATACCAATAACCCAAGTGTTGAGTTTTCATTTCCTACAAGAAATTCAGTTTTAGTACCAGTTCAAATAGGAAAAGATAAAAAAAACAAAAAATCCTATTTGTCAAAATGCTCCTATTCAAATGAATAGAATTTATCATACCCTAATCAACCGAGTAAAGAGATGTCAATTTCTCACTAATCCATTATAGATTATGGTTGTCAACTCTGTCATTTGCGACTTTGACATCCTGGACTGTCAGAATCTGTCGATTCGCATGGACCTTTGTCACGTTTTCGGATATACGATGTGAAATTTCGAATGTAAGCATTAATAGTCTAATACATAAGATTTCAGCGACTATACCCTAATAGCGGTTGGAATATTACGTTTTGAATATTCAAAGCTTTGTTTCACTTTTAAATTTGAATCTAAAACATATTTTTTTACAATCTCACTAAGTTGAGCAGACGTTGTTTTTTAATATGATTTTGTGTATAGAATTTTTGGCATTGTTTAAAAATACAAGTTAAGTAAAAATAAATTCGTGTACTGCCCCCACAGGACAGTGTGAGGGTCAGAGAATGTCTAAATTATTAAATTTATGCCTGTGTACTTTTTTAAAATAAAATATTATTTTCCATAAATACAATACAAGTTAATACATACGATACACCTTGTATGTACCATCGATTATGACAGCTGACGATCCCCTTTTAAGAACCAAGCTGGCCGGCCCTTAATCAAAAGAACATTTCTTCTGAACGTTAGCAAAGTAGTCACCCAATATTACTTCCGCATAAAAGTTTAAGTTCATATACATTACAAAATAATAACAGTAATCAGAACCTTTCTAACCCCTTGAACACCAGCGACGCCTTAAAGCGTCACAAACAATAGATTATCAATTGTGTCTTGAATCCTGGCGGTCAAGTCAATTGTCCGATAAATGATCTCTAATATATTTCCGATATAATATGTCTTTTGTTATTTATTTGGTTCGTATCAATAGTTTTGATTTTTTTTAACGGTCAGGTTATTAAAATTAATTTGTAAGAATTATTTGAAATTTTTAAGATAACTTGATGTTGACTCAAGCTATCGAAAGTGACTTGACCCACACATCCACCTGAGAAGCTGAGACATTTAGAATACTTATGAAGTTTTTGCGTTAACTAAGAGAAACCCTAATAACGAAGAGATGAACCCGAATTATTGATGTCTAGGGCTGTCAAATAAATTTAGTTACTAGAATATTCCAAACGATGTATTTCTAATATTAATTCATAAATTAGAAAAAATATTTATCTATACCTTATTTCGTACAAGATTGAAAAGTAGGCTTAGTAGTAAACCTGCGCACGCCTGTGTAGAGATTCGTAGGCTTGTGCCCCTCGGTAAGGACATATAATGAACTGATGATGATAATGATAATCAACCTTTGACAGGTGCAGCGTGAAAGAAACAACTGCTGACGGTTATTGAATTCAGGCAACGTTGACCTTTGGAATAAGTGAACTGATTTTAATATCTTTATTCTCCTGCTGAGTTTCGACACTATTTAATCCATTCACCCTAAAACACGTGCTCTATTCTCAAATTCACAGGCACACACATATTAGAAGTGAGACAGGACTTCTAATCGTATAGTTTTCTGTCTTTGCTACTCAATCATCATCATCATTCGCTCATTATAAGTCCCCCGTGGGGCACGACCCTACCCGTATATGTATATAGGCCTTAGTCGTCTACGTAGACCTAGTGAGGATTAGCTGACTTCATGCACAACTTTCGTCGTAAGAACGTAGAATATACGTACATATAATTTCGAAAATTCAAAAACAAATTGGTAGGTACGTGGCGAGATTTGAACCGGCGTCCTTCAGATCCGATGGCAACAGTCCACACCACTGAGAAAAAAAGCATAGCATGAACATTATTTTAACTTTTATCCGACGCTCTTACGGTGAAGGAAAACATCGTGAGTAGGCACGAGCCTATACGAGTGTATTATGAGCTGGTGATGATGATGAATGTGAAAATACCGGAAATACTAATTATGGTAGCAGTACCAGAATTTTTCACAACCAACTCAAGTGAGAATACAAGAAAACGGTAAATGGTCAGCAATAAAACGAAAACGATGCGAAAATAATAAGTAACCATTTAACAATGTAGCAGGTTTACGTGCTTTTTTACGATGTCTCAAAAACGCGATAAACTCCGGATCCAATAAACTTAAGTGAGAACTTATTGACGGGTAACGAGCTGAAGACACCCTTCAGGTATTGGAGAGGATGCTGTTGCTGGAAAACTTAATACAGATTAAGTAAGTATACAATATGATTTTGAGAACATTGAATTTTTTTTTACATATTCTCTTTGTTTAGGGCTAGCTATAATAAAAATGTTACTCCAACCTATCCTAGAAAATTAGGGCAAGTATTCGAATACGGAATGAGCGGAACGTTCGCATTTAACATACTTTTTAATTTTCGCGGTGCGAAGTTAAAATTTGTGAGCGACCCAAATAAATCAAACGCGAATGGCGGCTTTTGGCACTGCCTTTAACTTGGGATGCACACTTGGGGCCGGGGAAACTAAGCTGTAATTTTAATTTTCAACCTGATAAAACTGCTTGTACTCACGATTTTTATGACAGACGAGCTGTTCCCGCAACTTCATTGAAGTAAAAGTAGAGTTGAAGCAGACTTATCAGGTATTTGCCAGTGAATATACCGTCAAAATCGGTTCAATGGATACTGATATCATGCTGATGATATGGCGGCCTTTAAACATTAAAAGTCAAAACAAGACCTAAGTTACAAAACATGACGGAAAAAGGTTCGAAATCAGTATGAATTTACTTAATCAGAAGAAGTTCATTAATCACTTTAATCATTTAGCCTATAACATCTCACAGGAATTCCTGCATAGTATACCAATCGGGAGATTGAGCTGTAGTCCACAGATTTTAATGACTATCAGGTCTTCATCGATCAGATGATACAGTTTTAAAGCTCCTTAACCAAAATTAGAGCGTCGGTGGCTCAGTGGTGTGGACTGTCGCCTTCCTACCAGGAGGGCTGAGGTTCAAATCCCGACACGTACCAATGTGTTTTCGAATTTTCGAAAATATATGTACGTTATCCGACGCTCTTACGGTGAAGGAAAATCGTGAGGAAACCATGCACGCTACGAAGAGATTTGAAGGTTGTGTCTGAAGTCGTCCAATCCGCACTGGGCCCGCGTGGACGACTAAGGCCTAATCACACCCTATACGGGTAGGCTCGTGCCCCTCGGTGAGGACGTTTAATGAGCTGATGATGAACCAAAATTGATAAAGTGAAAAAGAAAAATGATAAAGTGAATCAGTTTGCAAAGTTCGTAACCAAAATTGGAAAAATCGCACATATAGACATTTCTATGCGATCTCTCAAATTTACAACCTCCAGAACACGCAGTGAATGAAATCAATGCTCAGATCACTAGTCGCACACACGACTAGACCACGGAGGCAACTGGCCAAGATAATGCTAGCGCCATGGAAGTATGTTACTATTGTCTTACACTGTAAGTGCTCATCGTTTCTGCTGACGCGTTATCATTATACTGAGATGCAGTGTGCGCCATAAAATATTACAATGGAAGTGCCCCCTCTTCGACCCTAATATACGAACTAAATATCCATGATAAGTGATAACTATCCATAAGGTTTGGTTATTAAGAAATTTACCGGAGCGTCAACAATGATATCCGCGTATACGGGTCTGAATATAGATAGTAAATTGGTGTCAAGTTCCGCGGTTATATATCTTAGCTTCCTTACTTAGTTTTGGTGTGTGTGTGATTGATGATCAATGTGGTATAACATTGGTTGAGAAGTCACGTCTAGTACATCAACGTTTGATCTCCTGGTAGTGCGAACAGTTGTGTGTATTAACACGTCTGTACTGGTGTTGTTTTTTATGTATGCTTGTATTTTTCAATAAGTCAGTAGTGTACACACCGAATAAAATAGGTCCCAATATAGATCCTTGCAGTCCACCTCGAAAAATGCCTCCCTATACATGGTTAACGATGTTGTTGCAATAAACAAATGCAACATAATAATGTTATTTATTTATTAAATTCTTGACTCTACACCAATGAGGAAAAATGAAACATTTAAAATATCCATATAATATTTACATTAATATGAAAATGTTTCCGTGTTAATTAAAATGTAGTCTTACTAGTCACTAAAATACATTACAGCTGTACTCATGTTTCATGGTAACAAACGCGAGTGCTCTTCAAGTGTCTTCAACAAATTTGCATGTACTTACAGTTAGTTAACCAAAACGTACATTTGTATTCATAATGTTTCTAAGCCGGTGCCCGCGGAAGTAGCTTCCCTCAAAATTCTTAGTTACCAAATAACCATGATACTTAGTTTAGTTGTGCTTTAACTTGAACCTTTTGTTAGATTTATTTATGATAGGTTAAATAACACTTTTAAAGTCACTCAACGCACAATGGAGCGAGCTATGCTTAGAGTCTCTCTTAGGGATAAGATCAGAAATGATTTAATCCGTAAGAGAACTAAAGTTAGCGACATAGCCCGCCGGATCAGCAAGTTGAAGTGGCAGTGGGCTGGTCACGTATGTCGCAAAACCGATGGCCGTTAGAGCAGACGAGTTCTGGAGTGGTGACCGCGTCTTGGCAAGCGTAGCGTAGGACGCCCTCCGGCCCGATGGACCGACGACTTGCGAGAGGCCGCTGGTGGTAGCTGGATGAGAAAGGACCGGGATATCTGGCCAAAAAAGGGGGAGACCTATGTCCAGCAGTGGACTGCGATAGGTTGAAGAGAGAGAATAAATAATACTTTCGTGATCTTTCCTTAGCTTCTGTACACAAAGCCTTGTACCATGAATTGGGACGTTATAGGCTGAAATGATGCTAGTGGTTCCTTTTAAGTAAGCGGTGAAGGAAAACCATATTTAATTAGGTAACTGCGTAAACTTCGGAGTTTTTACCAAGTCTAATCATGGTTCAAATGGTTGCTTTTTTTTAAACCAATTTTTGGTATCTTTATTAGATATACCTTAAAATTAGCAAATGTGGAGACACATTGGATCTGAGAACTTTGTTATGAAGTTTAATACATCTCAACCTATGTTAGGTTCTACTGGATAATGGAAACAGGCTTTTCCTCACATCATAGCCATGGAAAGATTGGACCGTAACCCAACACGCGGGCTCAGTACGAATAAGTAGGTGGGACTCAAAGACTAAGAAAGAAGTATGATTATCTAATACATAGTTCCCACACAACTTTTTTTTTCGAACTGACTACCGCTGTACCGCTGTTGGCCTCAGATGGCCTTTACAGCTTTACCAGGCAATTGGCGAGCTCAGATGGCTCTCAGCCTTAAGCCCCTAACAGCATTAGCATTATGCTGGTTCATTATAAGCGAGGGTTTGTTTGAGAAACTTATTGTTTATTCACCCTTAAGTGGCTTACACCCCAAAGGATCATCACTAATCACTGACTTTTGCCGTGTATCTGATGCATTAAAATCATAATTCCAATCCTAAAGCAATCCGTAAATCGATACAGAAACAAACAATGACCAATCAATGTCTGCAGATGTCGCGGCAGCACCGTCGCCCCACCTCGATATGAATATTTATGCCCGTCGTGCCGTCTGTCCGTAATGAAATTCCACAGTTTAATCTGTAGTTTCGGTAATAGCGTTCGGTTATCGGTTTTCCGCGTTAACAGCACGGTGGAAGCGATCATAGTACGGTTTCGATTTGATGGGTAATCTCATGATTTGTCTTTGAATTTTGCATGTTAAATATAGCAGCAGTTATTGCGTACATATTAATTCTTATAAAACTTACTAGGTGTAGGTGGTACTTAATAGGTGGTAGATTCGATACTGAGTCGTCCAGATAGGTACCACCGCAGTGCAAGATATCATCCCGTGAAACAGGAGTGTTATGCACTTTTGTGTTTCGGGATGAGGGCACTGTAGCTAGTGAAATTACCGGGTATAGGAGACCTAACATCTGTTGTCTCGGGTAACGGGCGCAGTGCGGCGTTGATGGGGATAACAACTGTCTATCAGTTGTTGGTCTCCTTTAATGCCGCTCTCTCATGGTCTGCGTATCACTTACCATCAGGTGAGCGTCCAGACCGTCCTGTACACTTATAATATAAAAAAATGCATAATAGCGATTATTAAGAAGCTTAGGACCGAATCCCGATGCATTGTAACTAATGGGAAACGCTGTCTACCCGCTACATATAGCGGGTAGACAGCGTTTCCAATTAGGCAGGATGCAACAAGAGCATGTGGGGTTGGCTTGGGTCACATAACATCCATCAGCTACACGCCTATTTATTCAGATTATCAGTCCATCTAAATAGGGTTGTCCTGCGCTCCTTATTCCTTTCCATAGAATTCTAGAAAATCTTTCCGTCTCATCGGTAGCTCGCACTATGTGCCTCCCGCGAGTAGGTACTACTTCGACAACCTTTATTGCAGTTTGAATCAAAACATTTCAACTATCGGCAATGCTCAGTCAAAGTTCCCTTCAAACTTGTACCGCACCTGCACAAACTGCACCAAGTCCTTATTAATATGCAACAGCCTGCCGAATAATCGGATAATCGCCGGGCTTCAATTAAAAGTCGTGCGACTATCCGCGGTGTGAATATTTATTTGTAAATCGAATTGAGATGTGATGCGGCAGAACTCGCGGTTATAAAACCGGTATAGACACCTTAGTTATGTCCTTACAATATAAAAAAATCTAACTAAAAAAAAATTTAATAAATAAAACTTGTGCATGCACATATTTAGTAACATAATTTACAATAAATATTTGGCTTAAGTACTTACTTTTATAAAAGTATAATTATGTACCTATCTATATCCCCGAAACAGATATGCTCTCATTAAAATATGCTAAAGAATATAAACTTTCTTAATAAAATTAATGTAGTAGTATATTTGAGAAACAAACCTTAAATTTCCATTGTTGCTTACAGTCAAAATTTCAACAACTCTATTAACACACAACTCCAAATTTCCATACATCTGGCCGCCGGTTTCATCTAATGCGGAGACATTATCACGATCAGAAAGTTTCTCGACAAATGCAGTTTCTGCAGTGTGTATGTGATAAGATGCACAAATGACCATTTTATTAACTGTAGGTGTAATCATTACTAATTCGTCATCATAATCAACATTCAAGCCTTCCTACACAGCTATGGACAGTTTGGACCGCTTATTTTATTTAAAATTTTTTTTTAATTTGGGTTTGTAAAAAGTGACCACAATTTCTCTCTATCATCATCCTCGTCAGCTCATTAAAAGTCCCTACCGAGGGGCACGAGCCTACCCGTTTAGGGTGATTAGGCCTTAGTCGTCCACGCGAGCCCAGTGCGGATTGGGCTTCTCTCTATATTTAGAGTTAAAAAAAAGAATTAACTCATTGGGTATCTCACACCATTATTTACGGCTTTAGATAGGTATCTATATGCGTTTCTGAATGAGGGCCCTGTAGCTAGTAAAATTATAGGGTATGAGAGAATCTGGTGACGGGTGCAGAGCAGTGTTGACGCAAGACAAAGACAACCTCGACACTGCATCTGTCATGGTCAGGCGTATACTTACCACCGGGTAAGCGAACTGACCGCCCCGTTCACTTAATGTAATAAAAATACGGACGGACAGACAGACAGACAGACTTGTCAAATCTATAAGGGTTCCATTTTTTGCCATTTGGTTACGGAATCCTAAAAACTTCAAACATAATTAAATAACCATTTCAGTATTACTAGTGTTGAACGCAAAGACATTAACACGAGTACAGCCAAGTTTCCCCAACAGATGTCGCGGCGGGCGCGTCTAGAGTCTAGACTGCGTCAAGTCTGCAGACTTTTTTTTGTGGAATGGCGCTACCATCATTACTTGTAGTTTGGTTTGGATTCTAATAGTTTTTGAATTGGTTTATTAAATAATAATCCACCAGACTACCTGTCGGTGAGTTTATGTACAAGATGCGCTGCCCGGTTCGTCACACTACTGATTTCCACAACGTTGCTTACGAGGGACCTGTGAACAAAAAAACCGACACCACCTTGAAACCCTAATCTTCTCGGTAAAAGAACAAGTGTCGGTGAACTTTTGCTTCTCCAAAGATATTTATACGTGTTTATTAATTTATATATTACAATTGTATTTCAATTATCCGGCGACTTGTCCGACTTACGCAAAACTTAAACTATTATACAATTTTAGTATGATTAATGCCTTCAAATATTCGAAGAATAAGTAAACCATGTTAGAAACGACTTAATAATCGAAACGACGTTGTATGTTTAAAAGGGTTGTCTCTTTGCTGCCCGCGTAAATTGTAAGACTGCAAGAAAAACCTCTAAGGGTTTTCTCGCGCGTACTCAAAAGTGTTCCTATTTATGCAGCGAGTTGAACACCAAAGGCCTGAATGTGTGCGACAGTTTTATTTTAATGTTTTAATGAGAAAACATTTGCATTGCCTTAACGAGACATTTTGCCGCTTATTTAACCTTTTCAAGGCACTGAATGGGATGAAGTAATTATATGGAATAGGTACGTCTTTTTGTACAAAGTTTTTGAACAAGGGGGTGGTTTATGTGAAAACTAATATAAGAAGATGTTTGGGATCTACTTATTATTTCCCCTTCTTCGAAACTCCATTTAGAGATCGTCTACTATGACTTTTATGTATAAATATATCTATTAAATATATTACCCGATGATTTAAACAGTATTAATGGCCGCACTACTGACATGCAACACTGAAATATTATTTGCTCGCGAAGTCATATTATAGTGGGGGATAATGTCACAAATTATAAAATAGTAATACAAAATTGTACTGTGTCATATAAAAATCCTCGCAAACTTCACCGCATCTCCCAACCGGCTCTTTGCGCCGAAAATTTAATGAAAACTCGGCCAAGATTCTAATTAAATCCGAATTAATTTGTAGAACGCGTCTTAATTACCATTTATGTCAAACATTAATATTGTCAAGAAATTACCGTGTGCCGAAATTAAATTTGAATTGGTGAATTTTGGTAATTATTTGAGCGTCGGTGGCTCAGTGGTGTGGACTGTCGCCTTCCTACCGGGAGGGCTGAGGTTCAAATCCCGACACGTACCAATGTATTTTCGAATTTTCGAAAAATATATGTACGTTATCCGACGCTCTTACGGTGAAGGAAAACATCGTGAGGAAACCTTCATGCACGCCTGCGAAGAGATTCGAAGGTTGTGTGTGAAGTCGTCCAATCCGCACTGGGCCCGCGTGGACGACTAAGGCCTAATCACCCTATACGGGTAGGCTCGTGCCCCTCGGTGGGGACGTTTAATGAGCTGATGATGATGATGATGATGGTAATTATTGCCATCGGAGGGAAGCGGAACTGAACCTTTACGGATACATTAAAAATTGGCCTATGTCGAGTTGAATTTATCATCATCATCAGCTCATTAAACGTCCCCACCGAGGGGCACGAGCCTACCCGTATAGGGTGATTAGGCCTTAGTCGTTCACGCGGGCCCAGTGCGGATTGGACGACTTCACACACAACCTTCAAATCTCTTCGCAGGCGTTCATGAAGGTTTCCTCACGATGTTTTCCTTCACGGTCAGCGTCGGATAACGTACATATATTTTCGAAAATTCGAAAACACATTGGTACTTGTCGGGATTTGAACCTCAGCCCTCCCGGTAGGAAGGCGACAGTCCACACCATTGAGCCACCGACGCTCATGTTCACGTCATGAGTTGAATTTAATTTGATTTTAATTACTCAAGTAACTCAAGCAAGCAACGTAAGCTTCAACTTATTGCAGTGTAACACTTTATAAAGGACCCTCCTTTTTCTTCCAAACATCTAGGTCGTTCGCTCTCCCAATCCAGCCATGAGGTGTTTGAATTGGTACTGAGTGTAAGTAGGTACAACCGCAGTGCCAGATATCGTCCCGTGAAATAAGAGTTTTATTAAATTTATTTATTTATACACAAAAAACAAAGAACAATCATTACTATCTGGTAAATATGCAACCTCTTTTCTACGAGAACTTGTCATATGTAAAAAGAATTTATTATTATTTGATTGTTTTATGTTTTCTCTTTTCTTTTTCACTATTGTAAATGGCAGACGTGTTTTCTTCTTTTAATATATTATTTTATTTTACCAAGAGTTGTTTCGCTGTATAAGTCGAGTATTCTTTATCTCCACATATTTTCTACTATCTACTAAACTGTAAAACAGTTTGTCGGCAGCAGTTCTCGTACCTGAGTTGACATTATAATGTAAACGAATATTTAATTATAAAATAATTTTATATCTAATCCAATGATTACCATCATCATTTTAGCCTTTGGACGTCCACTGCTGGACATAGGCCTCCTCCAGTGTTTTCCATTTGTACCGGTCCGAGGTTACTTGCATCCAGCGCTTTCCAGCGACCTTAATCAGCTTGCTGGTGGACGTTCCACGCTGTGCTTTCCGGTACGCGGTTTCCACTCAAGAACCTTTCTGCCCCAACGGCCATCGATTCTTCGAGCTATGTGGCGACCCGCGTGATTATGTCGGTGTCTTTGGTCCGCCTACGTATCTCTTCATTCCTGAGTCGATTTCGCAGAGAGACCCCAAGCATCGCCCTCTCCATTACTCGCTGAGTGACTTGGAATCTGTTCAAAAGGCCAATAGTTAGCGACCACGTCTCAGCACCATAAGTCATCACCGGCAACACGCATTGGTTAAAGACTTTCGTCTTTAAACATTGAGGGATCTTGGACGAGAAAACATCACGCAATTTCGCCGAGAGATTTCTTTCTGGAAGTTGGACCTGCCTAATCGGACTACTTGCCCCAGATAGACATACTCGTTAACAACTTACAGTGGAGAATTTCCTACAATTACGGAGGTAGGCTCAACATAGGTATTGAACATAATCTTGGTCTTCTCCATATTCATTTTGAGGCCCACCTGTTCGGATACTCTTTTGAGTCCTTCAAGCATAGTGCTTAAATCATCCAGCGATTCTGCCATGACCACAATGTCGTCCGCAAACCGAAGGTGAGTGATGTATTCACCGTTGATGCTAATGTCGATCTTCCATTCCAGGAGTTTAATCGTCTTCCATTGCATTAGTAAAGAGCTTTGGAGATATAACATCTCCTTATCTTACACCCCTTTACAATGGAATTGGTCTTGTGCTATTTTCCTGTACTCGAACCGACATGGTGGCTTTACGATACAAATACCATCATCAATTACATATAAATAAAATTGAAGTGTCTGTTTGTAATATTGAAATAACATTTTTTTCTTAATGTATATAAATATATATACGGTACAAAAGTCAAAATATTTTTTTTAAAATTTTTGTCTGTTTGTTCCATGGTTACCTCTGAAACGGCTTGATGTATTAAGACGGGACTTTTTAGCAGGTAGCTGATGTATTTAGAAAACAAGATATTTTATTTCACACAATACTTTTTATTTTGGAAAAATAAAGCAATGTCGTCGGTGGCTCAGTGGTGTGGACTGTCGCCTTCCTACCGGGAGGGCTGAGGTTCAAATCCCGACACGTACCAATGTATTTTCGAATTTTCGTAAATATATGTACGTTGTCCGATGCTCTTACGGTGAAGGAAAACATCGTGAGGAAACCTGCGCACGCCTGCGAAGAGATTCGAAGGTTGTGTGTGAAGTCGTCCAATCCGCACTGGGCCCGCGTGGACGACTAAGGCCTAATCACCCTATACGGGTAGGCTCGTGCCCCTCGGTTGGGACGTTTAATGAGCTGATGATGATGAAAGGAATGTTTACCGGGCGGCGGCTGCGCGTCGCGTGACGTAATGAAGCAATTTTAAGTTATGTTCTACTGGGAGCATATCTTATAACGCGGGGAACAGCTAATAAAAAATGGAATTTTACAAACTTAACCTAGAAAGCTGCCCTGGGCAGTCCACCATACATCATTCACGCCGGAACAGGACAAAGCGTGTAACCACACGCAATCACAGGATCCAATGTACATGACAGAGGTGTAATTAAGCTTTCGGGGACGGCACTGATTTGGAGCGTCCCTATTTTAGTGATGGGAGTCACGGTTCTGAGAATTTATGATAATCAATATAAGCTCATAAATTTAGCCTTCGTTACTTAAATTACTATAAAAATTGTTATGTACCTCTTCTTGATAATTTCCTTCAACATTGCATCTGACATGGTCAGGCGTATCACTTAAAACAAGGTAAACGAACTGACCGTCCTAGGACGGTCAGTTCTAAACAAACAAAATTTAATTTAAGTATCATAGTATGTATACAGTTTAAAACTTACTATGAGAGCTCTTTTTTATAGGATAGGGGGCAAACGAGCAGACAGATCACCTGATGGAAAATGAATACTACCACCCATGGATATTAACAACACCGTTAACCTCCACTGATAAACTTAGAGACTATATAATTAATATTAAAAGTATTTTATTTCAATATGAACCTGCAATCAGTATTTCTCTTAGCACTAATCTGTGATCAGTGCTACAATTTACTACTAAGGTGACAATAAACCACTAGTAAGTACCTTAGATTAAAAAATAATGTGGCATGTAAAAATATTCACTATTAATTATCACGTGTATATTTTCGCATTTGGCTTATCGTGGCACATCACTAGTCCCAGGCCGCTTTTGTTATGCGGGCGATATTTAATTTGATTTGTCTATTGTGCTGTTAATTTTTCTCTTTTCCAAATAATCGACATTGTTGGTTTTGTTGTATATTTGTACGGTCAACAACAAAAGTCGGTAACAATTCCCATTTTTTTTTGTCAATAGAGGAATGGATGGATAGTGTAGAACCGGGATATCTGTCGCAAAAAGACCTTTTGTCATTATGACCCACTGCCGGGTGATAATAACATAATTACAAAAGGTTGAAGATATTTGCTGTGATGGGTTAAAAACAGAGAGGGATATCATTTTGTTTTATATTGATGTATTTAAATCACTAAGCCGGGTACTAACGATCGCGAGTTTGGAAGTTTATGATACTACTCGTAGATATTTCGGTAAACCGCTTTCCAGCGTGCAATGAAAGCAGAAAACCGCGATATTAGCCGCCAATTTACCCATATCATACCTTATAGATTACCTGATACATGTTTTAACGGTATCTTTGAGAAATTGTTAGCTAAAAAATCATGAAAATAGTATTTCCTGAAGATTTTTTTTAGACTTTTCAACATACAACGATAAATATAAAAACGCGATCAACACTTTGTATGCTAACAGTACTTTGTGTACGGTGCCTTTTGTAATTCAAGTTGTGCATTTTCATTTTCGGCTTCGATTGGCTTGTTTTGATTATTTTCTTTGCAGACTCAATGCATTTGTGTGTTGTTTTAGCATAATCAATGTTTGCCCAGTTAATTATTAAAGGTTAGAGCGTCTGTTCTATACTTTATTGATTTCTTAAAGGGTTTCAGATTCATATATATATATATATATATATATATATATATATATATATATATATTATATATATATATATATATATTATATATTATATATATTAATAATTATATATAATATATATATATATATATATATATATATATATTATATATTATATATATATATATATATATATATATATATATTATTTTGCACCAATTATTAATGTAGCATTAATGTAAGCATTTAGCTTAATTGGGGCTCAATAGCGCTGTGTGAATGTGTATGTGTGTATATATATATATATATATATATATTATTTTGCACCAATTATTAATGTAGCTAAATGCTAATTGGGGCTCGATAGCGCTGTGTGAATGTGAGTGTATATTTTTTATTTTTTATATCAGCCTAAAACGTCCCATAACAGGGAAGGCCTTCCCATCATGGTTCCAAAGCCATGGTATATGGGAAGGTCTGCCCTGTAAACTAATCATGTAGTTGAGGTACCACACGGGTCTAGTGTGGTTTGGCGGGTATTAACAGCTACTTTGCTAGGTGGTAGACTCGATACTCAGTAGTCTAGGTAGGTACCACCGTAGTGCCATATATCGTCCCGTAAAACAGAAGCGTTATGCGTTTTTGTGCTTCGGGATAAGGGCACTGTAGCTAGTGAATTTACCTTGTATAATATACCTATCATCAGTTGTCCTGTGTGACGGGGATAGTGCGGCATTGGTGGAGTATAATAACTGTCTATCAGTTTTTGGTCTCCTTCAATGCCATTCTTACATGGCCAGGCGTATCACTAACCATCAGGTGAGCGTTCAGACCGTTCTGTAACTTATGATACAAAAAAAGAACTAACGACATAACGTACCTCTCAGATCACGGAGCGACTCAAGGTAATATTTTTCGATCACCCATTCGACGCTAATTGCTAGTCAAGCAATTGTCGATCGTGCGATTTTCTGCCGAACGTTCTAAGTGTTATCCACGGAGCCTTGAATAATTATTGAATACATTTATCATTAATGCAATAACGAAAAAAAAGCCCTGAGTTTAACACAGGATTCTTTGCAGTTAAACGTATTAGTGGTAGTATCATTTTATAAATGCCTGCCTCGGTCCTAAATTCAAAAAATGATTTAATTTGAATTATAAGTGAAGAGTATAGGAAGATAATTATAATCTCAAATAAAGATCTCTTAATAAAAAAAACAACTAAAATAGTAGCATGAATTATGCTTAGTTTCTTTGACATAATTTTTATTATCGTTAGTTGTAAGCCGTCCTTATCTACGGTGTCGAACACAACCGCTGCAATTGTGACCGGGGTTCGAAGGCGCGAGGGTGTTTTAATAAACGGAAAACTGATTTATAGCTTTGGAATGGGCATTTTCCGGTGTTGTGGTGACGTTGTGAACAGTTGCTTTTACACGGCACGAATTTTTTTAGTAATATTTTATTTTAATTGTCATTAAGCATATAAGTTAATTTTGAAGCCACTACTTCATTTCCTGAAATGGTTGGCGAGTTCACAAGTATAATTATCATAAGCTGATAGATTTTCCCGCAATTGCATGGTCTGTATGGAACTCGTGTTTACATATTAATACTCACATCTATAATATATCTCCCTTAGTTGCCTTTTTAGGATTTTATTTTACAATATGTCAACTTTGACTCTTAAATAACATTTGTTGAATATTGGGTTATTATTATATAGAAATCTTTTTAAACATACTAAGAATTTAGATTTTAAAGAGCTGTGTGTGTTAAGATAGACATAACATGGGCCGGTCTTTCATATCACAGAGCCGATAGCTTTTATGAGTGGAGTCTGCGTATTGGCAAATATGGATTGATGACCATCAAATTGGGAACTGATAAAGACTGGAAAAAAACAGGGGAGGACCAGGATATCTAGTGTAAAATGAAGGAAGTAATGTCCAGCAGCGGACTGACATCGACTAAACAGAGAGAGAAACGTAAGACTGAAATAATAGTAAAATAATTATAAAATGTAATTTTGATCGTTACTAAAAAAAATGTGCCCTACGACATTTGGTTTAATCATAAGTGCATCACATTGATCACAATGTAATAAGAAATATTTATTTCTAACGTTTATTAAAAAACATTTTCATTTATTTTTACATTCTTGTTTCACAAACGCAATACAAGTAATTTATAAAAGCAGATTAGTCAAAAATTCTTAGGTACAATAAAATCGTATAGTTTAAAGGCCAGTGATGATTGCACAGTCATTCGGTAAAAGTTTAGGGGACCAAATCTTTAGGATTCTTTCACAAAATTTATGCTTTCAGAATACGGTACAACGATTTTTACAAAAATGGAATTTTGATTAGAAAACCCAATGGCTGTAAAACTTTTTGTAGACTCTTAGGCACTAATTTACAACTCGCTTGATTCCTTATTGTTACGTTATATCTTGCACATCATTTATTTTCTGTAAATGAAACAATAATGAATGAATTGAAAAAAGATTTTTTTATTTTAATAGTAAAATGCAATATTAATGACGTGCTCTATTAAAACTTTCTCCAAATTAAGCAACCTAGCAAGGTAGATAGGAGCTGGAATCTCCAAAGGACTGATGCTCCAACTGGCTGAGTAGTAGTAGTAGAGTTCCAACGTTCTATTATCATTTTTTCATATTTTTTTCTCTTTTAACTTTCCACATTTATTAAATATAAATAAATATCCACTGACATTCACACAGCGCCATCTAGCCCCAAGTTAAGCGTGAAGCCTGTATTATGGGTACTAAACAACGGATAAATATACTTAAATACATTTTTTTTCTTAAATACATACATATTATACATAGAAAACACCCAGACCATTACAAACAGACATGTTCATGCACACAAATGTTTGTACTGCCCGGGGATCGAACCCGGAACCCTTGGTGTTGCAGCCGACCTCTCAACCGCAACACCAAATGGGTCGTCGATTATTAGGAGTATTAAACATATTTCATTACACAAAAAACTTCACGTAACAATATTAAAATAATTCTTGATTTCCTTTAATATTGTTGAATGTATAAGAAATAAGAGAGGACCTATTATAGAACCCTAGGGAACTCCCATGCGCTAAAGTTTAGTGGTTTCAATTGAACAACAGTTGTTGGTCACTCAATCTGATGCTTAGACAAATGAGTTTCGTATACACGAGAGATTATTCAATAATAATTGAAGTACTTACGTTAATTAATATAATTATACAAACCTTGATGTGAGAAGAATGTGTTCGCGTCGCGGCATCCGAGTGGCAACAGACCGCGCCACGTGCCAAGTCAAGCTCATGGTAATACAGGATGCTCGTAAAAACAACATTAAATAATAATAGATACAAAATCTATGAAAATCATCTTGATGTTACTAATTTCTTACACTATAGCAGTTGTGTTTTTAATTTAACTTCATCCTATCTCCATATTTATATAAGGCCATATTTATTGTGTAAAGCAATTTGTGTTTCTTTTACTGGGTTATAACTTGGGCGTGTTCTCTTTGATATGAACAGATATTGATCTATGAGATGATAGGATGTATATGTAATTTATAGAAAAAACATGTTACAAATTATATGCTTATGCTTTCTATAAGGTAAGAAAATTTGCTATTTATTACAAAGATAACAGACACGAATTGAATAAAACCATATCTACGAATTTAATCGAAGTTAATTTAATTATTTTTTCTCGAATTTTCGGTGAACATGTAATTACCATGCCACAATTATTTTTACTACCAAAAATCTTTGGTGCAGACGGTGAAGAAGCTGACTACTCAAATAATACCTTTTCTGAATGCTCGTCAAATTATTGTCATGTTTCGGAGGCAATGATCCAAGTTCAATGATTACCTGCGATCTTTCACAGGCCATCATGCCCATCATGCCATCTTGCTTGTGTTTGCCTTTACGAGGTCTTCATTTGACACTTTTCTGCTCCAGCGGCAATCGGATGTATGATTTTGAATAATGTTGAATGAACCATACAGCTTCTAGAAACATCCTGTAATCGCACATTCCACTAACGCCAGTTATGTTAACCCTCTGAGCGAGACACGCCTAGCCCAATATCAGTGGATGTAACACTGTACATAGATAATTAACATATTCAGCTATCTATCAATTTAATTATGTATGTGAAGGCTGGTATGGTATTCTCGCCGGGGAATCTATTATATAATGTATTGTGGTGTGATGTTTCTATAAATTGTAGTACTGAAGTTGATAAGTCGAATATAAACTTTAATGGGCACATAAATTTAGAATTTGTTTTTTTTAATGATTTAATAAACTAACTTACTTTAATGGCTCAACAACCCAAAGTGAGTCTTGGCCTCCGAAACGAGAGACTTCCACCGGTCTATATCCTGCACAACTACTGCCCAGTTTTCAATCCCGATTTTTTAATTGATATACCAGATTTTTTTAATAGGATATTAAAATTTAACAAAACAAGACAGTATGTGTACGCATTCATTGTTGATTTCTTGTTCAATAGAGTCTTTAGTTTTTACATTAGATTTGTACGTCTCTGAGGCAAAACGTAGCTACACACCATATTAGTTTTTCTTGAACTGAAAAATGGACTATTCGTACTAGGTAAGTACCTAATAAACATTTACATAATAAATGTCGCTTTTCATCTGATTTCGATAACATTCTACTCGTCATTACCATTTCCAACAAAGTAATCACCACAAAGGAATCGGATAACGCTCTTCAAGTACTTCTATTTTATTAGTTTCCGTAAAGATAACTTTGATAAATACGGAACAATTTAAATCTCGTTACAATTTAAAATCTAACACAATGTTATCTCCATCACCCCCCAGTTTACAATGGACGCGTCAAATTTTAGCTATAAATAAGCCGAACCTCAAAGGGGTGACTTGACAGGGAATCTTCGTAAAATATTGTCCCCTCAATGAAGGGAGAGGTACATCCACAATTTACGCTGTATCAATATTGTTTACCCCTGTACAGTTTAAACCTTCCATTTCAAAATGTTCGCATGCAGTCAATTTTGTTCTTTACGCCTTAACTTTAAAGTACTATGAGAGATCAGGTTTAAATGGCATTTTGGAAAATAAGGTCGAATTTCCATTGCAGTAGGCAGTGGAATTGTCCTGCGATATTATTTGGTTTCCTCACAGGTGGTGTGTAGATAAGTGGTGACAATTTATAAGTGTCAAAGTCAACAGTTGCTGGGAAAAGTGATGTCATGACAGTGTGTACGCGCCTTAATGTTCGAGGTGACACATTATTTCAATTTAGGAAATCGCCGTTTTAACAAACGTACCCTGTTTATCAGACGATATGAGTGCGGATGTTAAGGAATTGACTTAAATCATTACTAACTTAACTCTAAAATATGATAGAATATCAAATAATTTCATCATGCTGTGAATGACTTAGTAATGTAGTGTCGGGTTTTCTTTAAGACCTCTGAGGTAGTTTTTGAAGGAGGAATGTCATAATGACAGACTGGACGGAGGCTTAACGTACCATTCGATAAAAGCCTTTGCATGGCAGTTGTATCATCTTCCTTGTCATATACTAAGTTATAGTTTAGATGCAGCTGAGACATAGTCCCCAATTTTTCGCAAGGACTCCTTTCTCCTCCTTTGTGATCAAGAATATAAAAATATTCCAACTTATTAATATTTTCAGATTGAGTTCACTGTCTAAACCATTCCGTTCTCTTTTTATAACAACGCATTTTTCACGATTTTGAAATCTATAACACCCCCAAATTATTGGAACACTTGTCTATGGTGTCGAAGCGGAAGTTCAGCCCCTAAAATTGTCGATAGTAATGCCAACCCCCGTTATCGGTGCGCCCTTATTGAAAAATTCAAACCTTACATTTTCCGTTTTTTAGACCCCTATGCGAATATTTGTGGTTAGAAAGCGATGAGATTTTGGCGATTTTCGTTAAAAATACTCGTTTAAGGTTACGTTTATATTTAATAGCTTCAGACTTAATGAGTTTCAGACAGAATAGCCATACTCGTAGTTAGTGGCAACTGTAACTCTAATACGACACACCAATAAAGCAGAAGTTACCACCGTGTTGAACAATGAACAAGGTATTACTCGTATGAAAAAATAGAGATGTTAAGTGAAGACGAAAAAGAAATATGTAAAGTCTTTTGTGTAAATTCTTTAGGCTTCTGCGTAGAAATTCGAGTAGGTCTAACATTATGATATCAATTTTCATAGGAAGCTACATGTTCTTCACAAATGTTTTCCTCCGTACAAATTAATATAATAAATAAATTAAATTAAGATAAATATCCACTGACATTCCCACAGCGCCACATGTTCATGCACACAAATGTTTATGTACTGCCCGGGGATCGAAACCCGGAACCCTTGGTGTTGCAGTCGACCTCTCAACCGCAACACCAAATGGGTCGTCAAAATGTACTTGCAAAAAGATCATATAATCGGAACTTGACTGATCTGCAAGCATTTTTAAGTGGTGGTGGCCCGTGAAGTAGACGTATTTATGCGAGCGCAGGTATTGGAAGATGTGAAATTGTGCAGACAGATGTAGGGCTTGTTTTTCAAAAGTCATAGTGAAATAGATTAAAGCAGAGCTGAGCTTAAGTGGCAATGCAGTAATATTACAAATTGGTATTCTTACCAACTTCAAATTTCTTCTTCTTCTCTACAACCTATCGCAGTCCACTGCTGAACATAGGTCACTCCCATTTTGCGCCAGATATCCTGATCCTCCACTTTTCTTATCCAGCTTCCACCAGCGACTTTTCGCAAGTCGTCTGTCCATCGGGCCGGAGGGTATCCTACTCTACACTTGCCGAGACGCGGTCTCCACTCCAGAACTCGTCTGCTCCAACGGCCATCGGTTCTGCGACATACGTGACCAGCCCACTGCCACGTCAACTTGCTGATCCGGCGGGCTATGTCGGTAACTTTTGTTCTCTTACGGATCAAATCATTTCTGATATTATCCCTAAGAGAGACTCCAAGCATAGCTCGCTCCATTGCGCGTTGAGTGACTTTGAACTTGTGAACCAATCCCGCAGTCAGTATCCATGTCTCAGCTGCGTATGTTAGGACGTATTGCTCAAAGTTCACTTGAACATATATTTTTTTTGCAAAGTTATTGAAATATTCAAATCAATCAAGATCTTGTGACTTGCAGTTGCGAATGTGATTGACACCCCCGATCGACCCTCTAAGCAAACACCCCATGGCAGCGTTAAATGATGCACTGCTATTGAATGTTTGAAAATCTTCAGATTCTTTTTTTTTATTGGCGTTATATATTCCAACAAGTATAGGTGTTTTTTAAAATATGCCAAAAAATATTAATATTTTTTTTATTTAAACAACTTTACTTCGTATTTTATTCAGATGACAGTTAAAATATGACAAATATATAGGTATGTTTTCAAATATTGCTTTAACTTATATTGTACTCGTTGTTTCTGTTACTGTTCTGTTAAATGACATGAAAAATATTTTTATTAGAACTTACCGTTTTCAGTTTTTTTTATATAAAATGTCTTCCATTTTTCCATTCTTCAATTATTTGATATCATTGAATAGATGCAGTTGTTCATTATCAAAATTTATTTTAATAGCGATACAATTAAAACATCAGTGCGATTAATTGTGTTAAATGAATATCGTTACTTTTTGACACAACGATCGTCTTTTAAACGTTTACCTATAATGTTATTTGGACCTTTTACGACTTAATTTTCACCTTCTGTCTTGTATTTTTTTTCCAATTTATTGCTTTGTCTGAAAATTAAGAAAAAACATATAAATAATGGATTTGAAGTACTATACCTATACGTACCTTTATTTATTTTAGTTTTAAGCTATAACACCTGATATTCGAGTACAAATCAAAGGATATAACGAGAAAGTATAAGGTTGCTGTTGCTAACTTGATGAAAGCTCGTAAAGTGGACAACATCGCTGTATGTCTCATAATTCAACCGAGGACATAGCCAAGATACGGAATATATTGCGTATTAATTATTCAATTCTCCATCATTCACAGCCAGGACATGTACAGTAGGTCTTCCCTAAAAAGCGCCAGCTACTAATGGCACAATGATAATAACAATTAAATAATCACGAAATAATAATAATAAATATCCACTGACATTCACACAGCGTCATCTAGTATCAAGTTCAGCGTGAAGCCCGTAGTATGGGTACTAAAGTACTAAACAACGGATAAACATACTTATATACTTTTTTTTTGTAAATACATACATATTATACATAGAAAACACCCAGACCATTACAATAACACATTTTCATGCACTCAAATGTTTTTACTGCCTCAACCATTACACTAAATGGGTTAGTTTACATGTATAATCGATTCATTTCTTTAATATTCAGAATAATATATTACACTAAAAATATATTCACCATATCGGGATCCCAGTAGTATTTTTCATAAATGTTGTCCCAAAAATCAAAATGTTTGTTATCTTCAAATATATTATCTCGCAACTGCAACTGGTCCCCGATTGATAAGTAGTACGGCGTACTGTTTAAATATTTTTTCCAATGTATATTTATAAGTGAGCTCTCATATGCTGTTGGATCTCTGTAATTACATACGATAAATTATTATTGAGTAAGAAATTTATCTGTTATCAAGGTGTACATAAAAAATACAAAATCATTAGAAATTAAAATAAAATATGTGACATACGGACGGCCAGACAGACAGACAGACTTGACAAATTTGTAAGCGTTCCGTTTTTTGCCATTTGGCTACGGATCCCTAAAAATGGCTCATTCCTTTCATAAACTGAAGTAAAAATATTATATTAATTAAACACTTACTCATATTTAATGAAATCAGTCCACATCCATGTCATGCGGTCTCTTGTATCTAAATCTTTTAAGTTTTTAGTAAAACCAAAGAAATCCAATAAATATGCCGTTTGGTCTCTGTGACTGGCGCCTTTAAGTTTGTCCATAAACATATGTTTCATGCTAAGTTCTCCAACGTACGTAAATTCGTAGAGAAAAGAGGCTTATTTTGAGTGAACGCATGTAATTTAGCCGATTTTAATATAGCATATTTAAACATAGTATCGGAAAAGTAATCAATATACGCTTCTAAGTTATCATGTGTCACTTCTTCATCTTTAAAATAATACTGATAAATTTCCTTGGCTGCATCACGTTTTACGTTTTCATTTTTGAATATTAAATCTGCAGGTATGAATTCCAAGAAATCTCCGTTCATCATATCGCTCCATTCGTTAAACTTCATAGATCGACTTATGCCTTCCATGTTGGAAAACCCTGTCAGAACAGCGAAATTTCTTTCTTTCTTTTGCAAACTTTTTAGCGGGGATTCCGCCAAGATCGGTTGAGGATTATTCTTATTACTATCTATACATGGCGCAAAACCGAAAGTGCTGTTAGTCAAATATAAATGGAGGCTGTGCGCGGCTAAATTTACATCTTCAGCGTTCAAATAAAACTCATTGAGGTCATTTATATTTCCTGTACCATTATAGCCCATAGCTGTGGCGATATTTTTAGCAGTGGTAATAGGATGTCTATTAATAGCAAAAGGTGTTAATGCAGAACCACTTTCTAATATAAGTTTGTCTATTAGGCCATCTGCATGTCCAGATAATGCAATAAGTTCAGCCATGGTTGCACCGACACTATAGCCTGCTAATGTCACTTTGTTAGGATCACCGCCGAATTTTCTTATATTCTTATTAATCCACTTCAAAGCAGCTAGTAAATCTTTTAAAGCGGCGTTGCCTGGAATCTCTTCTGTATGTAAACATGCAAAACCTATAGCTCCCAATCTATAGTTGAAGGAAATGGCTATGACGTCATGTCGTGCTATATAGTCCAATTTACCCATAAAACCACTTCCACCAGCAAACGCTCCACTATGGGTGTATAGTACAACAGGCAAAAGATTCGTTTCACTAGCTACTTCAGGAACAAGAAGATTCATTATGAGACAATCCTCTTCACCAGTGAGTATTATTTCTTCATCTTCTTGGCCTGTATAAAATACTTGCTGGCATGATATTTTTGAGTTTGACGCATCCAAAATTTGAGATCGAGGTTTCACGGGCAGTGGAGCCTGTACAGAAAAAAATATAACCGTTTGATTACTGTTATCATTTAATCATTTCTAGACAAAATACTTTACAAAAGTTACATTTTGTGGTATTTGAAAAAGTGACTATTCAGACTCTTCTACAAAAACGAACATAAGAATTGGTTTTCACACCAAGCTAGTAAATTGATATATCTTATTGTGGCTTGGTGTTATAAAATTGTATCAGTATAAATAAAATATATCATCATCATCCTGTAACGACCTACAGCATAGCAATGGGAAGATTGGGCCTTAACCCACTAAGTCAACTAAAATAGCCAGCTCAGAAGTTATCGAGGGAAACACCGAGAGAATTTTTAATTTCTCGGGAGTTTTCGCCCGCCAACAAAACAGGAAACGCACATACATTTTCGTACTTTTTTACTCTTATCGTTTATATTTTTGAATGCTTATTAATATATGTCTTTCGCAATTATTAACAAATACCTTAAATCTGTCTCTACCAGTCGGCGCGGAGGCGTAAGGCACACCGTAAAACTCATAGTAATCTCCATTCCAAAACAACTGGCCTTTAACAGGTCCTTCTTCCAATTCCACTATCCGAACTTTAGGCCCATCACTACAAAACAACGAATTTCAATATCAAAAATAAAAATATCACACGAAACATGTCAGTTTAATTTGGAACTAGTATTGAGACTAGATAATTTGTTATCATTGTGATTGATGATAAAATTGTTTGTCATTCGATAATACGATTTGTAACGTTTAATCACCACGTTCGTGTTTTAACGTATCAGTTAATTATTTACATTATTTAATATTTTCAAAAAAAAAAAACCTAGTTTAGAAGTCAGAAGGTTCAGGTGCAAATCCTGCCGCGTACCAATGTGTTTTCCAATTTCTGAAATTACATTACTCTTACGCTGAAGAAATACATCGTGAGGAAACCTGTGCACGCCTGCGGAGAGATTCAAAGGTTGTGCGTGGAGTCGGTCAATCCGCACAGGGCCTGCGTGGACGGCTAAGGCCTATACACTCTATACGGGTAGGCTCGTGCCTCTCGGGACGTTGAGGATGAAGCGCTGATGATAATGAACTAAACTCGTGTACGTAGTTCTTAAGACAACGGAATTGGAAATTAATAGGTAATCTCTTTCAGACTTCATAAAATATTCTATCAGCAAACACATAATGGCACAATAAATAAATAAGCTGTAACGTAACCCACAACAAATATACTCTGCAGGAAACCGAAACTTTATGCGGAAAACCGAAAAAATATTATATCCCGCGGTTGTCATAAACACATCAGTTGGTAAAATACGTAAACAGGGATATATTCGAGGAAATCGCAAAGCCGTGCCGTTCAGAAATATTATCATGAGATAGGATACGCGGAGTGTGGGCACATTTTCTTGTGTCCGGCGCCGTGAGTGAGATTTACACGGTGCGACAAAATATATTTATAAAAAATACCTGAGTCGGATCGACTTTTCCAAAAAAATGAATCAGTTCAGCTTTTTGCGTATACTTTATGATTAATTATCAATTTATTGTTGCTTAATCTATTCATTATATACAACATAATCTTATTTTTACTTTCGTTTTTGTGCAGCACAATATGGCTTTACAGAACATAATTATTAGGGCATATAATTTAACATTGGAGGAAAATAGATGTTCAATATCTATACGATTTTAAAGATTAAACTATTTATTAAAGCATCCGTACTCAATAGATATTTGCAGTTATTATGATTCATTAACCACTGCAGATTTCTAATTTTCTATTTCACGTAAGCTACGGACAAAATGCTTACAATCAAATTTGCGATATTGCACGACTCATAAAATTCTTTCCTCTACTAGTCAGAGGTTCTTGATTTCTAGGTTTCTGTTTTAAAATATTTCGAGACCAATTATTTGCCTTTATGACTAAAAGGTATTTCGGAGGAAATTTCCTTTATTATTTCAAAAGTCGTGCAATATAAACGTACCCGAATGCGCCTTTATGTGAAATACATTCGGTTTAGTAGGTTCCCATGTAGACCTGTGCATAAAATATGCTTTCTCGCTCACTTCGCGCCATGTCTGACAGAAGATATTACTCGTATTTGTGTTGCGAGCGGCTACCCGTCGAGTGGCCGCCATTTTGCCCGTAAATATTGCAGCGCCATCTATAGCTGCGTTTGAAGTTTTTGGTGTTTATGCATAAACTTTTTTGGAAACATACGAACTTTCACTGTATAGCTTAAAAATATCATAACACTATTACAGAAACAAATTGGTATTGGGATATTTTGAAACGAACACCAACCTTAAGTTTTCTGCATGATGCGGCCTAATATATCGAAGGTTTAACAAAGATGTCTGGCGCAACATAGGAAAATTTGCTTACGTATTTTATTTACCTACACGTGTGCAGTGTAAATATTAATTAGATTTTATGAAAAATCAAACAAATGAACAAACAATATGCGATAACACCCATCAAATCTCCGAGGATGTGTACGATATATTGCAAAAAAATACCAGTAACGGACGTAATTAAAAAATATTTCTCCGTGTTTGTTGGAAATTTATTCGGGCCGTTTCTAATTGGTCGAAACTGTAATTTCCCGGCGGATTCGCTGGTATAAGTCATACGCGCACGCGATTTAAGGTAAGAAAACACTTTCCATGACAGACAATGGACTTTTTTTTTCGAACTGACTACTGCTGTTGGCCGCAAGATGGCTCTCAGCCTTAAAGATAATGGACCGACTTTACAACCTTCTCGTATTACTATGGCTATAAATTAGTTTTCTACTTAGTTTTAATAGATATTTCGATGTAGGTCACTGTAATGTCTGTTGTAAAGATTAATAAAAAAAATTATTATATATAGTATACATATTTGATCTATCCGCACCACAGATTTCCCAATACAGGAGATGGGGCAAGCCGCGTTTTTAAGTGCGACAAATGTAAGCTCAACGAGCATACACTGGCTGCCAGTTTACTCTGTGAGACGAGTCAAGCGCACGAATATCAGAAGAAATTACCGTTTTTCCCAAAATGCCATCCTGTGCAATTGTAACATGCCATCATCGCAATGAATCAGTAAATTTACCAAGAAATATAATAACTTTTCACAGGTAAGAACCGAAAAGAAATTGCGACACTGGGACTGCCTATAAACTTAGCGGCTTGTCCAGTCTAATTGTATATTCGGATGTCTGTCATCCGCACATACCTACCTAATCAATATGGTAAACGACTGATGGAAACACTGCTACGACGAGATTCTTTTATTGCTAGGAATCCATATATAATGGAAAATTTATTTATTATTATTTGTGACGCTTTAAGGCGTCTCTGGCGTTCAAAGGGCTAATCTCGCTGACATGGGTGGGTGATCAGAATCTTGTTATTCAGTAGGATGTACGCTAGGGAGATTTTAGTCACCAAAAGTTGTGTGCTGAGACCCCTCACATCATTTTTTTGACCGACTTACGTCGGATGATAGGTATATGTGAACTATAATATTTTTGATGTGCCTAAGATTTATTTGTTCAAATACTGGAGTTCTCCAGTGTAGTGTAATGATTCACAGGTTGGACTGGGCCCGCGTGGGCGACCAAAGCCTACAACCTACTGGTCCCCTCGGTGGGGACGTTTAATAAGCTGATAATAATGTTGTGTTATGTGTTAGCCTATGTATGTAACAGGACGGAAACATACCGCTGTCACTTATAAATTAATCCACAAATTTTATCCCTCGATGAAATAATTATCTGACCGGTTGAGTTATACGCTAATGAGGCTAACTGATGGGGCTACTCCTGATTATGATTAAGCCCTTTCTTTTATTTAATACCTTTAGATACACTTAATTTGGACAGATATGAGAATATGGTATGATTAAATTTTGACTTGCAAGCTTCAGTAATTAAATAAGTTTAGTAAGCTAAGTAGTTTTGATTGATAGGATAGATTTTTTTAAAGTATAAGTAGTAATTGAATTATAAGTTTTTATGAAAAACACAAATGACAGAAAGTAGTAAATAATTAAAACAATGACTCTAGGTTAATTTACTGATGAGCGTTTCAAACGTACTATTTGCAACGCTCATTTGCTAGAGCCGGGCGGGTGCTAATAGCTACAACACAGCCTTAGACTATTAACGCTTCTAAATTTCTTGTGTATTTTTTTTAATATATAAATAAATGGGGGAGACCTATGTCCAGCAGTGGACTGCAATAGGTTGAAGAGAATACAAATAAATACATTTGTAGCAAGCAATGCAGAACGGAGTCGCCCGAGTATAAGAGCTTGAGCTTTTGGTGCTTCACAGCTTCACTCCTATGGATAATTCATCCCAAAATTATATTTTTTTGAACCCATTAGTTCCTGAGATTAAACAAACAAACTATTTTATTCTATAATATTCGTATAGATAACAGAATCAATTTGCAATAGCGCAAATCTTGGAAATAAGAGCCTACTACGTTTATGAGAATTGAGGAAATATCAACTGTACTATAAGGGAAACAGAATAATGGACTTACATTTCTTTGACGTCCTTTTCTATTATGTAGCTTGCAAAATAAGCGAAAAAAAAACTTCATGCCACGCTGTATCGAGTACAATTTTCCAATGAATTAAACATAGTAAGGATTATCCCATGGCTATGGGGAAGCGAGATATCGCAGGATAGTCGTTTTGTTTGATGAGAAAACTGTTTTTGCTAATATAATGGCCGGAATATGGAATGGGTATTGGTAAGGCTGGAGTATCTCGCGGCTGAGTGATGGATATATGAATTCTTTATTGGGGTTCCAAAAAGCAACATACTGGAGCCGCCTATGCACATTTTAGACAATGCATAATAATACACCGACATATTAATATTACATATGGTTTTATTTCTAAAAGGGTAGTCGGAGTCATTGCTGTGATATAATACTCGTATGTAGATTTATAATAGCTTCAAAAAAACCATTAGTTGCCTTTACAACTGCCATGTAGCGAGTGCAGAAATCTTAGCTTCAAACACGATATTTCCCATTATCTATACTACTATTTTAAAGCTAAAGAGTGTGTACTGGTCCGATTTGAGAAATTGTATAAATTTATGATATATCCATCGATGAAGTCTATAGGCTATTATGTAACTTTGGGCCGGAGTGGCGTTTTCGGTCCAAAATCACTTAATGGTGGAAAAATTGTCAACAATAAATGAAATGGCTGCATAAAAATGAAAAATATAATTTTGTACAATATAAGTATGAGATTAAGTTTCATTTTGCTGGCCTTTTTCGTTAACTTAGCTACAGAAAATGACTACCTACTATTAAAAGAAATAATGTTGATTAAGTATACTAGGCCTAGAGACGCCACTTTTAACGTCAATAAGTTCTAACTAGTAGAAATCTGATTTGTCTGGTGTATATCGCTCTGAGCTGCAAGTCACTAATTACCACTCAGAAATTAAAGTTGTCATCCGCAGACTTACCCACCCACTAGATCTTCAACTTAATTAATCCGATATACCTAGGCCACAGTACAGGCAAACACAGTAATTTGCATATTAAATTTACTAAATCAGTTTATCCATGTAAACGTCCTACCTCACTTGTCTTCCCACGGGTGCTGTAAGAGCCTTCTCGGAAAAAAAGGAATCAGCGCAATCTTATAAAATCAAAGCTTTTCTAGATATTGCTCGCTTACCACGTACCATGAAAAGTTTATTTAAATCCAAGGCATCCCAGAGATAGAATTGGCATGTACAGGGTCGCTTAAGGTACACAGGTAGTTGCGACTATAGTCTCCGCTGACGGAGACGTAATATCGGTTTTGTAGTGTGCTATCCAAGACTCTGTTGACAACGCTTTACCTGCCACGACGGCGTTTTTGGAAGCGTGTGAAGTGAAGGGGCGGTTGCTTACTGCTGTTGGACAATCAGCAGATTGGGTGAACTGGGATTGTATATTTTAGCAATTATGTAAAGGTCTCCTTTTTGGGATTACTGATGTACCTACTACACGATGATAAATAGCTACATCAGTTGAAATACTTTTATAAATTAACGTCAAGTTACTGTGCAGCTAAAATATAGTGTGGTCAACTCTGTAAAATCACCCGATGAATTAATTATTGCATAATTAGCTGAATCTGGATGTACATTTTTGCAGCAAATTACTTAATAATGGAGTTTCAATATTCTTATTAATTAAATTAAGGCCAACGGTGATGTGGAATCGACGGAGTGTACAAAGATGACAGTAGTTTGAAATAACACCTTATTTCAAGAGTATTAAGGTTGATTGTTTTCAGTTTAATCATGTACTGGAAGTAGTAAACAGTAACTTCATTGTAAAGGCTAATTATATTGACGACCCATTTCATGTAATGGTTGACGTCGGCTCTTACACAAAGGTTCCGGGTTCGATCTCCGGGCAGTACATACATTTGTGTGCATGAACATGTCTGTTTGTATTGGTCTGGGTGTTTTCTATGAATAATATCTATGAATAAACAAAAAATATAAGTATGTGTATCCCTTGTTTAGTACCCATATTACAGGCTAAATGCTTAGTTTGGCACTAGACGACGCTGTGTGTATGTCAGTAGATTATTTATTTATTTATGCGTGATTGTAAAAATGCTTCCATCTTTTCAGGTCTCGAATCTTATCGTCGTCGGATTAATGTTGGAAAGATAATTAAATGTATTCTTTAGTACAATATTATAAGATGACGGCTGCAGACGCTGTCGCCGTAGATAGCTTTTGAGCTTCTACGGTTGGATTACATTTTTGCTATCGATGCGCTAAGAAGTACGAATACGTACAATATTGGGTACTAACTCATGGGATGTCAGGGTTTTCACTTATATCTATCGAAACCGCAAGCATGTGCTGTTTTTGATTTTGTCTTTTCTTCTTTTTTCAAGTACTTTTTGACCCCTTGCTAGGTACATTAAAATGCCTCGTGTTTATCATCCCTGCATAACAATGATGTAAAAAATAAAGATTCGTGAAATGTTCACAAAACAACTGAACAATGTTCCGAATGCAGTGACAGCACACATACACATATTTACCTAAAGAAAGAGCCTACAACTGTATTCTCTTTGGCGGTTCGTTTTGAGGCACGGGTAGCGTATCTACCTTTATATGTACA
>PQWD01001615.1:38007-160007 GCA_019425675.1 Leucinodes orbonalis
AGTACAGTAATATCATTCGCTTCATAAATCAATCAATCTGTCCATAACACGGTCTACTAAGTATAATACCACCAACAGAAACAATCTTACATACAAGTTACAAATTGTCATCCAATCAAAAATTGCACATTATAAATCAAAACACAGCTGAATTCCAATCATTGCTTTGAAGATGCCATACTGCAAACTAACGCAAGTAGTTAGTTGGAAATTATATTAGACCTAACACAAAGTTTACGGCTCTGACACGACGATCATCATTCATTGCGACATAAATTGGAAAACATTGACTTGGCTTCATAGAAATTTGCCACGAATGATTGATTCGATCTAAAACGTTATTGATTGTGTCATTTTAGGTAAGTAACGTCGTTCATATAATTGACAAAACTATATACTTGTCGGATTATGAAGAAGCCCACCTCATTAATCAATTGAATAACCTACCTTGATGAGCAAAAAATAATAATCTGGATACACAATCCTCACCCAAAAAGTGGTCCAGCGACAAAACGTCTGCCATTCGCGTCAGTTGGCGCTGAATTAGTTCATTCAAATAAGCGCTCGCTCGTTCAGTTCAAATACATAGACAGTGTTGCTTATGCTTTTGATTTGTATTCTTTCCTAACATCATTGGTATCAGTGGAAAAATTGAATAAATGCCGATATAGAATATTACCCAGTATTCGATAGCATACGTGTCCCTATTCTAAACAATATAAGTGCTATAAGTACAGAATATCATCGTCTCATAAATAATCATCTGTCCATCACACGATGTACTGAAGTTATACCCCAACAGACAATCTTACCACACAAGTTACAAATTGATCATCCAATCATAGCACAGTTATAAATCAAAACCACAGCTGAATTCAATCATTGCTTTTGACAGATTGCAATACTGCAAACTAACCGCAAGTAGTTAGTTTGAAATTTATAGACCTTAACACAAAGTGTTACGGTGCATGATCCATCATTCATTGCGAATACATTGGAAAAATTGACTTGGCTTCATAGAAATTTGCCACGAATGATTGATTCGATCTAAAACGTTATTGATTGTGTCATTTTAGGTAAGTTTGACGGTGTCATTAATTGGAAATAACTATTATGTGGGAATGAAGAAGCCCACCTCATTAATTAATTATAAACATATGTTTTATACTATTATAACAACTGGATACACATTCACCAAAAAGTTCGCGACAAAAGTCTGCCATCGCGTCAGTTGGGCAGAATTTTCATTCAAAATAACGTCGCTCGCTTCATGTCATAATGACATAGAAGTGTGCTTATGCTTTTGATTTTGTATTCTTTCCCTGAAAACATCATGTGTTCAGGGAAAAATTGAAATAAATGACAGATTTAAATATTACCCAGTATTCTGATTAGATACAGTGTCCTATTTCTAAACATATAAGTGCATAAGTAACAATTGTAATTCACGGAACGATTCTGTCTGTGCAGTGGATACCTTCTTTTTTCGAAAATGTTTTTCGCTGTTAGCTGCCAATGTCCTTCAGAGAATCAAAAGGCAAGTGGCGAGAGAAGATGGCCTTTAAGATGAAATTAGGTGAATAATTTCCTAGACTGCTCAGTATTAATATAGCTTCCTAGCGATTATCAGTTTACTCTACTAAACGTTTGAGGCAATTTTAACTGTCGTTTTATTAAACGGTATTTTTAAACCTTTTTCAAAATTCAACTTAAGTAATGTTGCTAGCCAATAATCGTTTTTTCAACTTTGGAGGTGTCCCTCGCGCAAAATATTCATTTTAAAAAAAATATATTAGAAACCTCCATACATTTTAAAGATCTACCATTGGACCTCCACCACGTGGGGTACATTGAAAAAAATTGAGTTTCAGTTCAATGTATGGGGAACACCAAAATTTTTTTTTTTTCAAGTTTTTATTAAAACTAATGGGTTCAGAATATATATACGTACAAGTTGAATAGTATACGATGGATTAAATCATTCCTGATCTTATCCATAGAGAGAACCCGAGCATAGCTCGGTCCATTGCCCGTAATTTTTTACGTTTTTCTGGTACTAAAATGCTGACGAATCATAGTGAAGTTCCGAGAGATGGCGGAGACATCCCAGGGGTTGACTCTTTGACCACTAATAACTTAGGAACGTAAATAGCTCAACTAATGTATAAATGCGATAATTATACAACCAAAAATACAGTAACAGCAAAAATGCTCATCCAACCCGAATTAAGCGTAGGCAATTCAATATGCCGATCGCAACGCAATCGGAATGTGCATATAATTGCATTCGTTTACCATAGCATCACGGCGACGTTAATGTATGCACGATCTGTGCCGAATTATGCAGCTACACCATCGGCTCCCATTGTTTTCCAATTTATTTGCTTATGTAATAATTACATGTTTGACCGTTTGTAATGTATGTGCTGTCACGCACGATGATACTGCCCGGAATATTATTATGTAATTAATAATAGTAAATATGATTATGAGCGTCGGTGGCTTAATGGTGTGGACCACGTACCAATGTGTTTTCGTAGTTTCGAAAAATATATGTATGTTATCCGACACTCTGACGGTAAAGGAAAACATCGTGAGGAAACCTTTATGCACGCCTGCGATGAGATTCAAAGGTTGTGCGTGAAGTCGGCCAACCCGCACTGGGCCCGCGTGGACGACTAAGGCCTAATCACCCTATACTGGTAGGCTCGTGCAACTCGGTGGGGACGTTTGATGAGCTGATGATGATGAAATATGATTACTAGGTGGTGATAATTGTAGCGACTACTGAGAGGTCTAGGTAGGTTTTCGCTTCAGTGTCCAAACTAAGGATTCCGGGTGCCGATCCCCAGGCAGTATTAACATTTGTGTAGATTTTTATGTGGTATGGTGGTTATTTGGCTCAGTGTTGTGGACTGTCGCCTTCCTACCGGGAGGGCTGAAGTTCAAATCCCGACACGTACCAATGTATTTTCGAATTTTCAAATATATATGTACGTTATCGACGCTCTTACAGTGAAGGAAAACCATCGTGAGGAAACCTCATGCACGCCTGCGAAGAGATTCGAAGGTTGTGTGTGAAGTCGTCCAATCCGCACTGGGCCGCGTGGACGACTAAGGCCTAATCACCCTATACGGGTAGGCTCGTGCCCCTCGGTGGGGACGTTTAATGAGCTGATGATGGTGATGGTGGTTATCTTTTATAAATTAACAAAATCATACATCACTTTCATGTGTTACAGAAAACTTATTTCTATCTTGAACAATGAAGAAATTAAACATTAATACATTTTTACACCTAATAAAAGGCAAAGATTTATTAACTGACATTTTATTATTCGAAAAACAAATGGCATCGTAAAGATGGTGGACAATGAACGCGCCATTTTTAAAGCGTCATTTAAAATGAATTAAATGCGATAAGGAAGCTGCGTGATGTTATTAAAAAAGGAAGATGTAAGAGGGCTAAGTAAAATCTAAGACTTACATAATGCAAAGTTGATTATATACTCGCAACTTTCCGAAACTCTGGTAGTCGTGCCAAAGCTTCATAAATTAATCAAATGAAAAATATTGTAAGTTTCTGTCCACCTTATTTTCTGGCCACTAGTCTCCACATTATGTTCTGGCCATAATTAAATATTTAACATGGATGACGCCTCCGCTAGTTTAAAAAGGAACTGACTGAACTCCTCCGGCAATGCAAAATAAAGTCATTAATGCAGACACTTAAAGTAGTTGGTTCCTTAGATGATGACTTGTTGCACCCACCAATTCGATTGGGCTTGCTTGGTGGGGTACAGGCCAGATCACTCTGCAGTGGGACATTTTAGGATTATTGATTGATAATTGAAGCCTCAGTTCTTAAACAAAAATGAATTTTGAGAATTGACAAAAAGCACTTTAGTGGTTTTGGTTTGCTTTTTCCATTCTTTTCATAGTACATGTTTTTTGACCCACTGCCAATCTAAAGGTTTTTCCGTTACGGATCTGTTAGTATATTCATTTTATGATTCCAGCATTTTCTTTGCTTTATTTAATTTTATTTTGTTAATAGATTGATACACCTAATGTAAAAAACGAGGTAACCCGGCAAGTGTTCTTACTAAGTGACCAATCCCTTAAAACAGTATTATAATAATGTTACTTCGCGTATTTCGGAGTAGCGTCAATAGCTGATAAACTAAAAGAAAAACGTTTGCGGTGGTATGGGCTCGTTCAAAGACGTCCTGATGACCATATGGTAAAGCTTGCTCTAAAATTGCCAGAGACGAAGCGTATGCGTGGAAGACCCCCGCCACCTGGTGACGACGGTCGAAAAAGACTTAAATGATGCTCATTTAAGGAGGACGAAGCGCAAAACCGTGCGAAATGGAAAATGCGGACAAGGAAGGCCAAGTAAATTAGAAAAGGTGTAGACAGAAGAAGTTACTTCGTGTTTTCTGGTACAAAAATGCTAACTTATCAATATTGTTTCAACTGTTAGCAAACCTGGGGGTTACCGCCATCTCGGTAACCCCCAGGTTTGCTTGAAAAAATTCGTACCTAGCGTTATTAACAATTGCTGATAAAACGACTTCTAATTCTGTAATGTAGCAATTAATTAGGCTCTACAAAGTATTTTAAATTTACACATCTTAATTAATTAATGGAACCTTTTAGTCCTAGGTACTTTGCATTTAATGTTGGAAACCTGTAAAAATACACTTAGCCATAAAGACTGATTGATCTTAGTTTTGTTTTCATATAGAAGTCTTAAAAGAAATCTTAGTTCTGTGTCGACTTAATTAAAATCAAATATTTTTAGACACTAATAAATTAAGCAGCCGCTTTCAAATTAAGTGAACACATAGTAATTTCTTTATAATTTTGTTTGTACGGGTATCATCTTAAGAAAATAGTCGTCACGAGCAGCTCTGAAAGAACATCTGTTTTAAGTACACCCATATGATAACATACTAGTGTATAATTTGTTGAACTAAATCGATTGACAACCGATCTACACGTTGCTCTTTTTTGTATTAACTTTTTGCTTTTGGCCGCATATTATGAGCTTTACAGCTTCACCGTGCAAATGTTGGCCGCAAATTGTTAACACGTTTCTATTCACTTGGTACTTGACAAGCCGCTGTCCAAGAACATGTGTATAATCATGACACTCGGTAGTGACGTGAAGAGTACTAAAAACATTATTTCTATCAGTGTTGACACATTAGCCCTTTTGTGGCTAGATCAATTCTTATCTTATTAGCCCGAAAAGGGCAATCTAAACCTTTTTTACTGCCTTCAAAATATAACCATAGTACGAATTTTTCGCCACGCTAACGATCGGCTTCAAGACATGGTTATTTCAGCATATTTGTACAGAAAATCCTTTGTTGTATATCGAAGCTCTACCTACACCTTTTTAACTTCTCAAAAAGCCCTATTCCTAAAACTAAGGTGGCAACACTGATCACTATGGTAATAATGCTGTGATTTTTCCTTTAAATATAAAATGCGTTGTAAGAAATACATTACGTTAAATAAACCTCCTTTCCTCGTTAAATAAAACAGATTACAGTATCAAAAGTGTACCATTGTACATTCTCCACTCACTTAATTAGATCTTACGATTTTGACTAGTGTTGTATGGCGGTCGCTTAAATATCGATAGTGATAACTTTACGTAACCTTTGTTTACAAACACAATAAATACGTATTTATATTATAAGTGATGATATTGTAAGTCTTGGTATCAGGAATATGAATTGTAAATTTCAAATTTATATATAGCACATTTAACTTACTATGCATTATTATCCGCATATTTACGCTGTGTGGGAGCCATCTGCATTCACCATTTACCAGGTAAAGCTGTAAAGTTAGTGAGCTTATGTTATGACCAAAATCCTCCAGCCCCTTTCTTCATGTTTTACGTTTCCCTCTCCTTCTTTTATAAGGTTGTCAACGCATTCGTCGCTCCTTTGTAGTAACGAGTGGCGATTTGTTTTTCGTAATGCCCTATTTATACGAGTTTATTCCTTCAACAACAAATAACGTTTTTTTACATTTAATACTTTTATAAGTATTAAACTGCCTCCAGATCTAGGCATAGGTCAGCTGTGTGACCCGGAGGGTGTCGGTTTAAATCTCACGGAGAAACGTCACTTGTGTTTTTTTCTAGTTTGGTTACAACATTGGAGGCTGAATCATCTGATTGTCCCAAATGATAGCTTTGTGCTTCGGAGGGCACGTTTAGCTACAATCACATTGGGCCCGCATGGTTGGTTAAGACCCAATCTCTCCATATCTGTGCTGTGCAAAGTCCTGGGTTTGGCAGTAGGCCGTTATAGGCTGATTATGAAGATAATTATTTAATCGATGAAACAACATGAACGCACATCACTATAATCGGCCCCCGTAATGTGGTTCCTCACTTGAGATAACAGTAACGTTAAAGGAATCCGCGGGGGGGTTAAGTAAACGCTTACCATGCGTTAAAAGCATTAAACTTTTTCTTGCCGCCCTTCAGTCAAATTGGGCGTGAACTTCGTAAGGGAACAAATGGCAACGAAGTACATGAAACCTTGGATACGGCGTCTGTAGGAAAATTTTGAGGCTTCTTCCTGACTATGTTTTTATTATATTCAGCGATTATGCAGACAGATCTCAGGTGCCTTTGATCAATTATATGTGCTTGTAATTATTATCATTAAGATATTAAACTTTCCCACCGAGGGACACGAGCCTACATATAGGTATTTCCCGTCAACACTCTAGTTCTCCTAAATTCGTAATTTCTTTAGCTACAATCCCCCATTTCCGAAATATTGAAGTTTATAACACTCTATGCCACGGGAAGATATCTGCACTAGGTTCATAGCTAGACCACTATCTATCGAGCCTATCACTAATGTAAGTACTACGAGCAGTTAAAATTGGTACTACAGAAGCAAACATTACAAAATTTTAATTTAATTTATTTCAAGTACAAGAAGTACCGGTACCGGTAGTAGTGGTATTTAATATAGTGATTTATACAAATAAAATGACTTCATGCTCTTCATACATCCATGGCGAAATCCAAGACAGTCGAAAATAATGAAAATACTGCGCGTAAATAAGTTCCCAACCTTTTCAGCTGTCGGTGACAGCTTAGCGTGCTACTGCCGGCATATAATAAATATACTTCAATACACATATATAACGTAGAACACTTTCAACGACTTGCGACGAAGGTCGTTGTAAGCTAGATGAGAAAAGTAGAGGACTGGTATAGCTGGCGCAAATGGCGGAGACCTGTTCAGCAGTGGATTGCAACAGGTTGAATAGAGACCCCTAAAGAGGGCTAGAAGGCATAACTGCTAGCGCGTTTGTTTGATGATCGTGCAAGAAACTGTCGTTAAAGAAGGTCATTGGATGAGTGCGTCTTACGGCTGTAGGAACCGGCCAAAAAGCACTCCATATATGTAAACGAGCAACTTAACTTTAATTTTCCTAACAACCCAGAAAATCGCAATCATACAAAAAATGCCTCTATTTTCGTAAACTATACACTAAAGTTTTAAGACATTATAAAGCGATAAGCGATCTCATAATATAAAGAATAATCATAAAGGTTTCTTCGAAATGGTTGTCCGTTGCTGGAACCGGTCGTGGAACCAATGGCAGTTGGAGCAGACAAGTTAAAGCATAGTGTCGCCCTCTGAATGAGGTCGCTGGTGGAGGCTACATGAGAAAAGCGAAGGACCATTATATCTGGCAAAGATGTGGGAAAACCTATGGCCAGCAATGGATTGTGAGAGAGGAAAGGTGCTATCAAACGCTTACCTATTCAATGTACCTAAAACTCAAAGAGGTCGCATGATTATATAATAACTTTTCTTTGAATACTGCGTGATACCAACTCCGGGACTTAAAACCACCCGGTCCGTTTGCAAGTACAAAAGGCACTTAAAGTTTATCTAAACAATGTTCTAAGTGCGCAACAATTGCCGCTAGTACTTCTTACCTTCAGTTCTGCGAAGTAACGCTAAGTAGGCAAAAGGAATAAATCTAAAAGTACACAGCACTGGAAGTTGGAAGCTAAAGTGAAGCGTCGACTGTGAGATATTTACTGCGCAGATGTAATTAAACTCAAGAATAATTAGTTTTGGAACCAACGTGCAGTGAGCTTAGCGAAACCTTTTATTAACATCTGTTCCTATTTGTACTTGTGTCAGCTTATAATTAATTGAATGAATAAAGTCTACTTCTGGGGATTTACCGCCATCTTTTAAAACAGTCATTATAGTCAGCTCATTAAACGTCCCCACCAAAGAACACGAACCACACGTACGTGGGTGTATAGACCTAAATCGTCCACGCGGGCCCAGTGTCGATTGGACAACTACACGCACAACCTTTGAATCTCTTCGCAGGCGTGCGCAGGTTTCCTCACGATGTTTTCCCTCACCGTAAGAGCGTCGGAAAACATATATTTGGAAGCACATAGGTACGTGGCGGGATTTTAACCTGCGCCCTTTCGATCGGAAGGCAACTATCCACACCATTGAGCCACCGACGCTATTAAAAATAAAGCCCAACTTAGTTGTGGTTTAATTACCCTTTTATTTTGAGTTTGACGAATATGCTTAAAGACTACCAATCGCGTAGCTGGTAACATTTAACGCTTGTAGATATAATGGTCTACACCTTCTAGTCTAATTAACTTAGGGGGATATCATGGCACATTTATATGCACTCAAGTCAATATTAATAATAAATAAATATTTACTGACATACATACACACAGCGCCATGTAGTCCCAAATGCCAATCTTTCCCAATGCTTAGCATTTAGCCTGTAATATCGGGTAACTAACCGGATACACATACTTAAATTTAATTTTATTGTAATTACATATATATTATATATATAACTATAATATGAATATTGAGACTCCACTCTATTTTTGGGAAGCGGTATCATTTATTATTAGGTGATCCTATTTCTTGATTCAGAAAAAACATACCTGTCCTCTGTATTATTGGACAAAATGGTTTGTATTTAAGACTAAACACAATCATGAACTAGTGCGCAAATACATAATAGTTTTGGCACCATCTTTAATTCTGATTCATTTCTTATAAGAAGATCTACCCGTCAACTTCTCAAGCAACGGGGAAAACACCCCGATTTACTTTAACAGTAAACACACGGGAAAAATTTTCGTATGCAACCGCATATTTTTTGTAGGTTTTATAATCGAAGGAGCTTGTACTACGGATATTAAACAACGAATAATTCTACTTACATCCTTTTTTTGTACATAAATACTTATTATACATATATAACAATCAGACCAAATTACACTAAATTAATATTGAGCGCTGGTGGCTCAATGAGGTGGACTGTTGCCCTCCTACCGGGAGGGCTGAATTTCAAATCCCGCCACGTACAAATGTGTTGTCGAATTTTTGCTCTTACGGGGAAGGAAAACATTGCGCAGGTTTGCGCACACCTGCGAAGAGATTCAAAGGTCGTGCGTGAAGTCGTTCAACCCGCACTGGACCCGCGTAGACAACTAAGGCCTAATCAGCCTATACGGGTAGGCTCGTGCCCCTCGATTGGGACGTTTAATGTGCTGATAATGATGAACGAGGGAACCTTAAAACATGTCATACAAAATAGTAAGCTTTATCCCGTTAAAAAAAAACAAAACGTACAACATTTTTGTGCAGACAGTGAATTGTTTTGCTAATATAATATGTGGAAAGAAAACAGACACATTACTTTATTACATGCTGACTAAATTATCTGTTAGTACATATGTTTTTGACTGCAAACGCGCTCGTCATTTTAGAGCAGAAACGTGTGCAAAACACTGCCGTGTGTCCTGCGATAGGGAACTGTTTGATTTGACAAATTGCATCCTTTGTCGGCACCGAGCTGTCGATAACCCCGCACTATTTGTCCTCCTATTCCATTTAAACGATCGGATTCTTCTCCGCCACTTGACGGAATGGAGTTCTTTGTCGGTTTTTTGGAGAACCAAGGGCGGGACTCCGTGGAACGGAAATAATTGCCTTAGAAATTCCCTTTTGAATGACCAAGTGAATTAACATTCTTATTTCGGCTGTTGAGTGTTTGTATTGAAGAATGATGAGAACTTTTTGAAATTGAAAATTTAACGGGTATTTTCTCAACCAATTTTAACTTAAAGGTATAAAGAATAAGGGCCTACAATTTTAAGTAATTATTGCTTGTGCAGTCTGCTGATCGGTTTAGTATAGTATATTCTAGCATAGTATTATAACGATGATGTATTATTACATATTATTATTACTTCAAGTTCTCAACTTCACGTTACTAGTTAACGAGTATTCCTTATTTGTATTTAATATTCCCCTGTTTGCTGGTTGTTTGTTCTAAAAGATTGTCTTTTGAGAATTATTAACATTATGTATTCCAAAACAATAAGCATAAAATTCCAGTACGTATATAATGCCAACTTAATCAAATATGAAATTAATCATAAAGCGACTAAAGGTAATATAAATCCTACTAAGGAGTATAATGCAAAATAACATACATCATCAGCTCATTAAACGTCCCCACCGAGGGGCACGAGCCTACCCGTAAAGGGTGATTAAGGCCTTAGTCGTCCACGCGGGCCCCAGTGCGGATTGGACGACACTTCACGACACAACCTTCGAATCCTTCGAGGCGTGCATGAAGTTTCATCACGATATTTTCCTTCACCGTAAGAGCGTCGGATAACGTACTAATTTTTCGAAAAATTCGAAATCATTGTACGTGTCGGTATTTGAACCTCAAGCCCTCCGGAGGAGGCACAGCCACACACTGAGCCAACGACGCTCTCAAAATAACATACAAACCGGATAAACTTTAACTCGCCCAAGCACTCCAATTGCAATAGAATCAAGATGCAAAAAGTGTATTCTACGGGAATAAAATGAAAGCACAAAGACAGATGACAAAGATCTAAGATGGACCAAACCTCTATTGAATTTTAATGTTTTCTACCTTTTTGCAATAAGAAGAAGTTATGACTACTAAATTAAGTCCCTTAATCCGAATTTCAAAGTGTCGAATCCCGCGGATAGATAATAGTCACGTAGTGTAACTTCTCACGTTAATAAAGCATTGTTGGTTGGTGGATATCGTTCACATCCACCAATCTGCATTTGGCTCGCGTGGTTAGGTAAGGATAATCGTACTATAGCTGAAACATGTGGGAAAGCCTGTGTAGTGCAATGGGACAATATAGGCTGCTTAGTAACAATTGGAACGCGGGCTCCAGAAAACAATAGAAATCAATTTTGTCAGCGCAAGACGTCATCATTACGTCAAGAGACGTCACTAGCGGTCAAAGAGTTAAACAATAAAAATAAATAAAAATATGATTATTTGTGGCTGTTACTAAAATATCTTCTATTGGCGATATATCTATGGTGGAATGCTTGATATCGAGATTGTTCCCGAGGGAAGCCGAAGCTTCCGGGTAATGCAGCCTCGTTGAACGTTAAATAATGGTGGACATCGGTGAATCAAAGGAAAAGAATCCTCTAAGAGGGAAAGAAGCTGATTTTATTTGCTTAAATTAATTAACAACCAGATTTAAGTGTAGCCTGGCTCTTATATAATGTACCACTGATTTACCACTGGGTACAGGGTCTTAATTCAAATGCTAACTAATGTCGCCTGAAGGCGTTAGGTTCGAAGTATATCAAATTTTGCTAACTGGGCTTTGAATAAGAATTAAGAATCAATTAAGATAACTGTTTGAGTTTAACTGAAAAATAATCATCATCATCAGCTCATACAACGTGTCACTCGAGGGGCACGAAGCCTACCCGTAAGGTGATTTAGGCCTTAGTCCGACCACGCGGACCCATGCGGATTGTGATGACTTCACGCATACCTTTGAATGTCTACGCAGGCGTGCGTGAGGTTCCTCACGATGTTTTTCCCTTCACCGAGAGCCGTCGGATAACGTACATATTTTTGAAAATACGAAACATGATTGGATACGTGTTCGGGATTGAACCTCAGCCCTCCCAGTAGGAAGGCGCCAGTCCACACTATTGAGCCACCGACGCTCAACTTAAAAATAATAATTGAGAATAAATATTTCAGTTTTTGGAAGGTTGTGTGTGAGTCGTCCATCGCACTGAGCCCGGTGGACGACTAAGGCCTAATCACCCTATACGGGTTGGCTCGTGCCCCTCGGTGGGGACGTTTAATGAGCTGATGATGATGATTTCAGTTTAATCATGATATTTGTATCAGGAACAAGTATAAAATATTATGTACTCTAAAAATCGCCCGCTTTTCCAAAATGGTTATAACAATTTCAACGTAAGACAGTTAGTAGATATTAAATTCCTGTTTTTGCCCAAGAACCGAAGACTGAACGTCGTTGAATTTACATATTTATTGCCACCCTCATCTGTATTACTTGTTCAGTAGGGTTGCCATCTGTTACCGTCTAGTTTATTTGTTCGATAAAGTTGAATTTAATGGGAAAAATCTACCATTTTACCCGCTTAAGCTAAGATTAAATGCAGCATTCGATCTTAGGGAAACTCTGTGCAGGGCAATGCTTCTAGAGCTCTGGTAGCATGGATACTGCTTTGCTTTTATAAATTTTAAAAGTTGGCAATCCAGTATGTAGCCCGCCAAGTCAAGAGCTGTATATACTGGCGAATATTTTCCTGTAAACCCCTATTTACCTGTGGATGAAATCATAATGAAAAATGTTACATTAGATATTAAGTCAGATGTTTAGTGAATCTTCAGTATATTTTCTATCTTTCACACCTTTCAGTCTTTAATATTGCTTTACCGATGTCATGACACGCAGACCTCTGCTGAGATTGAGGGAACCTCACAGTCCCGTGGTACATCCTGTTAGCATGGGATTTGTATCTTCAAGAAGCTTCAGACTGCAGTCTACTGCTCTGGTCCAGTGCGTGTTGGTGGACCTTCTTTGGCATCACAAAACTCAACTCAAACCCAAAATGTTTTATCAATAAATCATTACAGTGACACTTTGAATCGTCAGAAGTTAATTTTTAATGACCTACCCACGTTCGGGAGGTTGTTTTCCGAGAAGATACCGCAGAAACTCGTGTAGTTACTCTTTTCCAAAAAATGGGCGTTTACAATTTCTCATTGAGTCAAAATTTTATAATTCTTATATTTCATCCAATTACATTTTTTTCTTGGCACAACACAAGTGCGAGCACATTAAGCACCAAATAATGTTATCGGCTAAATAGTCGTTAACAACAGTATATCATTTCAAAGGGTACTTTTATTATAGCTTTAAACTTTAGTAAGGGAAGATCGACATGAGTTTGTGGTACTTTAAATTTAAATACTTTTACATTACCGAACCAAAGATTTACACCCCACTTTTTGTGTAGCCGAAGATTTGGAACAGCAAGTTTTTTCTATTCTAGTGTTGAGACTGTGAAGATCACAGTTTGATCACATCATGAGGGCTTCTTTGCCTTGCAGTACTTTATAGCAAATGCCCGTGTTTCGACTATTCCTTCGGATGCTTTAACTTTGAAAGCCCTTTTCAGGCTATTGCTAGACTTAAAACCACCTTATCAAAAGTGACTCCGTGGTCTCATGTGCACAGCGTTCGGCTGCATGACCCTGAGGTCGTGGGTTCGAATCCTAGTTTGGTTAAGACATTGCAAGATACTACCTCATTGTTCGAAAATAAAGCTTATTCCGTGGTTCGTAGCGCATGTTTTGCCGCGTCGGTATCGGCTACCCTGTGCCCTCCTGTGGGCCGTTGTAGGCTTATGATGATACTGAAAATGAGGCGTTTTGCCATAATCTCCATGCTTGGTGGCATGATTGAAACGTTTATTGCTCGTGTTACTACCAAGCTTACAGCTAGTAGTAGCATTGGAAATTGAGATACCTGTAAAAGGATGGATCAAAAGCTGGAACGCTTCTAACCATTCTCTGCCAAATGTTAGACTCCTAATGTTTCATTTTGTAAAGATATGGATTAATTAAAATTAAAAGTCCGTGATTTTGTGGCACCCCTGTCCAGGTGACAGGCCCCGTTTTATCCGAGAATAACACAATTTCTTCGCGAATGGCCGATTAACGGAGCAATTTGGGATCGAGTTATTTGCCGACGATCCCCGAGTTAACTTTCGATGGTTAATTATTTTCCGATGACTTCGCCCTTTCAAGTTTGGAATTAGTTGCCTATGAATTTTGACGATGAATCGGGAAATATTGGGTTATAAATATGTCTCTATTGAAGGCGATTTTGAAAGACAATCTCTGTTTTTGAAGATATTAGTCGAATTTGACATTCAAATTTATTTAGATCGAAAGTTATTAAGTTACATTTGAATCGTTAATCCACAACAGGAGGTAGATTTACGCAATACAGAATATAATTTTCCCACACTATTCTCTGGAACTTATCAAAATTGCCTTCTAATCGCAAAAACTTTCTAGGGCTATTCGTGACGTCTCTGACTTAACGATTCCGCAATGTCTAAACTCTTTGAACGAATCGCCTTAACCTACAACATGTATTGTTTCGATGTAAACATTTACTGCTGGATTTTTTCTTATATCAGCCAAAGGGGACTCCATTGAATTGAAAATGAAAATACATGAACTCTAAAATGTCAATATTAATAAAAAATATGTCAAAGTAATCAATAAAAACCTAATATAAAATTCAAACAGTATAAGTTTAATTCTAGAGAAGCAAGACTGCTGTATTTGCAATTGTGCATTAATTAATAATTCTGTCAGGTTTCTATTTGGCACTTATTAATTTTAATCACCCATTTTTAGGGTGCGTAGCCAAATGGCAAAAAATGGACCCTTATAGATTCGTCAAGTCTGTCTGTCCGTCCGTCCGTATGTATGTCACACACCAATTTTTTCTCCGTAACTTTAAGCTACTTACACTATTCAAACTTTGTAAGTATATGTTTCTTAACCGCTACTTAGTTTTGACAAGGGACTTCAAATTGAATTGAAACGCAAACATTTTTTTTTCATTGTATCCCGTGTGTGGGGTATCAATGTATAGCTCTTGAAAAATGATATCGACTTTTCTATTACCATTTTTATATAAATTGAATAGTTTGCCACGAGTGACACTTTCAAATTAAAAATTGTTCTCCCCCTCTAATTTCTATACTATGGGATGGATGAAACAAAAAAAAAAATATGATGTACATGACTATAAAATCTAACAACGAAATTTAGTTTGAACGAGTTCTGGTGTGTAGTTTTTTTTATACGTCATAAACGGTGAAACACTATTTTTTCATATTAATGCTGTATTAGGTACCTAGGTAAATAAAAAATATTTTATGTTACTTGCTGCTGCGGAACCTTCTATGGGCGAGTCCGACTCGCGCTTGGCCAATTTTAAATTTTAATTTTATAACTAATATTTTTTACATGGTATCTAGTTTCCTTTCCTATTCAAAATAATTACTCAAATGCCTGAAAACATTCAGCAAGCATTTTTCCCAATGTCCAAATGATTCAGTTTGTCTAATTCCCTAAGCCATTATGTCCGCCGCAGACTATCTGCTGAACCAAGCACCGATTTATGATAATGTCCCGTCGGATGTTACGGCTATATACGACGGATAACGCGGTCTGTTTGTACCAATAAACGTTATATATAATAAGTAATCCTCATAGGAAAAAATTTTCCAGGAGTTCTAGGCGTCTTCGGGCAGTTTAAACATTTGTGTACATTACTTTTTATTTTTATATTTAATATATTTGCATTTACAATTTTATTTTGTTCATTTGAATAAGTAAGTCATATTATCCCTAGGTTTAAATAATAGCTCACAATATAAACTATTCTTCTTTATTATAAAGCCGAAAATTTTGTAATGTTTGAATATATGGATAAGTTTGATACTTATCCGCAAAAACTTTATGGATTTTGAAAGCACTTTATAATAATATAGCTGATACAGCAGAAAAGCAACCTACTTGGTGTAACGGTTGAGATGTCGGCTTCTACACCTAGGGTTCCGGGTTCGTTCCCCGAGCAGTACAAACATACTTACATACTTTTATTTTGTAAATACACACATTATACATAGAAAACACCCAGACCAATACACACAGATGCGTTCATGGACACAAATGTTTTAACTGTGAATCTAACCTGGAACCCTTCGTGTAATAGCCGACGCCTCAACCATTACACCAGACGAGCTGTCAAAAAGATTTATTATTGGGATTTTTTTATTCTGCATCCAGGCGACCATATATAAATTGCATAACAGAACCCGCGGACGGAAACTAGTCGAGCATAATTATCTAAACTAAGCTATTCTCAGTTAAGTGACAGTTGAATCAAGCTCATCGTTAGATTATTGGGAATGGAATGGAATATGTGGCCGTTATCCCAATACCTCATTTAGTCTACTACTAGATGATGGTATTAATGGTATGCGAACCATATATTTGTTGTTGTATAATTGCCTTTGTTGTCAAGTGGCCCAGCGCTCGGCTTTGTGACCCGAAGATCTTGGGTTCCCACGGAGAAAAATAATAGTGAAATTACCGGGTATAGGAGACCTAATATCTGTCGTCTCGGGAAGACGGCGCAGGCAGTTGTTGACGGAAACAGATAACGACTACCTTTGTTATTGGATTCTACTCTACACTGATCTGTCATGGTCAGGCGGTATCATTACACCAGGTGAGCGCACTGACCGTCCCGTTCACTTTAGACATAATACATCTTAGAAAATATTATACCGAACTCTACAACTTTTTATTATAAATCAATCTTTGAAGAAAAAGAAAGATAATCATGGAAGGTCTCGTTTAATCGAAGAGATAGTTTGGTTCACATAACAGATGAACGGTCATTCCAGATGTTTAGTTGATTGCAAACTAACTAATACGCTACATTATATTGAAGCCTGTGTTGTTCCATTTGGAACGAGTTTGTTAACATAGTTGACGATCAATATGGTGTAATGTAAGAAGTTGTCTATAGCATCAAGAGATCCGGTTAATTCGCGGGCAGAAAACAAACCAATTGTGTGCAGACATGTTGCTTGTATTAGGCCTTAGTGTTCTACTGCATGTGTCTATTATGTATTAATATTTACAAAATTATTGAAATACTAGTTTTGCCCAGCGGCTTCGCTCGCTTAAATTCGGGAAACATGGTCACTGTTCTTTCTCACTCATAATATGGATCCCCTCCCTCCAGCTTTAAAGGTTTCGGGTCACTTTTCAGATTTTTTTTTTTAGGCAAAATATATGTTAATAGTGAGCCTAACCTTAAAATATAAGATATACTGCTGTGCCGGAACTTTTAGTAGACCTTAAAGGAGAACAATACTCTCAGTACATGACTTTTGTGAAATCTTTAACCGTATTACTCAGCGGGTACGCAGCGGAAGTGCCAGTATGAAAAATACCCCAATTTTGAAAAACATCTTATTGTTCAGCTCCGCTTCTATTACTCGAGGTGATGATGTTAGCCTATAGCCTCCTCGATAAATAAGCTACTAACACTGAAAGATTTTTCAAAATCGAACCAGTAGCTTTCTGAAGATTAGCGCGTTCAAACAAACGAACAAACCTCTCGCTTATATATTGTATAATATACGTTTGCCTGTTTGTTTAGTACTATCATTACAGTACGGTAAGTCGAAATTATGAAATATTAAACAACAAATGTAAAATACTTCTCTATTATATTACAATTGGGATTTATAATACAGTAAGGATCAAACCATTAGTGTTGACAAATAATTGATAGAGGGAGAACTTTAATGAACTCCTGATAGTACGACTCCCCACTGTTAATAATCTAAACTACATTGCAAAGCTTTTAACAGCTGACAACTAGTAATGATTGAATGATGTAGGTACTATATCGAAACAGGGATCTGAGTAGAACTATACGTTGTTTTTGTGGACGTTGCCTAATGGAGATATTCCCTGAGCGATACAACCTGGCGTCCTTCTTTCTCTCTCTTCAATCTATCCCAGTCCACTACTGGACGTAGGTCTCCCCCATTTTACTCACAGTATCCGTCCTCCGCTCTCCTCATACCGCTATACAGCGACCTTTCGCAAGTCGTGTTCATCGGCCTGAGGGCGTATACGCTACGCTTGCCAGAAAGCGGTCTCGCTCCAGACTCGTCTGCTCCCAACGGCCATCGGTTCTGCGACTACGTGACCAGCCCACTACCACTTCAAATTGCTTGATCAGCGGCTATCGGTTCCACTGGCCGTTTTAAAAGCGTATTTCCATTTAAACGGCAACGCATTTCAGTGTCCTCTGGTATTGCAAATGTATATGGACGGCGGTGTCATTTACCAGATGAGCTGTTTCATTGTTTGCCCCTAAAGCAAAAAAACGATAGTATTTTATCGAAATTCTTTTTCCATTTGGTGTAATGATTGAGATGTCGTCTACTACACCAAGGGTTCCGGGTTCACACCCGGGCAACACACATTTGAGTGCATGAAGATGTCTGTTTGTATTATTAGTCTGGGTGTTCTGTTCCGTACCAATATGGCAAAAACACGGAACCCTTGTAGATTCGTCAAATCTGTATGTCTGTCCGTCCGTATGTCACACCCTTTTTTATATATATTGTGTATGTATTTAAAAAAAAACAATATATTTATTTGTTGTTTAGTGCCTATTTTACAGACTAAAGGCTTAGTTTGGGATTAGATGTCGCTTTTTAATTGTTAGTAAATATTTATTTATTTTCTTTTGCCTTATAATCTTAGGATGGTATTCCGACAAATCTGCATTTTCCCGCATGTTGGATAACAGCCCAATATCTCAATAGAAATTCTGTGCGGAAAGGCTTGTGGCCTATATTCGGACCTAAAATTTTTTTTATATTACTATGTGAACAGGACAGTCAAGTGATACCTGACCATGTCAGAACGGCCTTGAAAGAGACCAACAACTGATAAACAGTTATTATTCTCCATCAACACCGCACTGCGCCCATCACCCGAGACAGCAGATGTTAGGTCTCTTATACCCGGTATTTTACGATGCAGTGCCCTCATACCAAAACACAAAAGTGCATAGCACTCTTATTTCACGGGACGATATTACCACACTATTACCAAATAGTGTGCTGAGTCAAGATACGCGTTTATATGTACCGTGAGTAACTCGAGTTATACACACCATTGGAGTAGAAAAATTTATGTCCGTGGACATAACGCTACATTTATTTATTTTAAAGCGAAATCGGAAATTGTAATATAGTGTATAAGTGATGAAATAATGGTTTAAGAGTATACCTTCTACACCAAGGTTCCAGGTTTAATCCCCGTGCTGTAAATTTGTGTGTATTTCGGTTTGTATTGGTGTGTCTTCTGTATTACGTTGTTAGTTCGGAAGTGTGTGTGTGTACACATCGATACTTACATTTCAAAATAAAATTAAAGTTTGACATGGACGACCCATGTGGTGTTATTGTACTGAAATCGACTATTAACCTTTTAAACGCCACACTATTAACGCATTGCCGTGCCCTGAATGCCACAGCACAAAATAAATAAAAATACCTCCGAAATATGTGGTAACACTAATCCTTTTCAACACATTTATTTCACAAATTTAAGAGCCCGTAGTTTGACTCGTATGACGATGGCGTACAAGGCACGCAAGTGCTTGTCATGTATAAACGACGTTGGCGTACAAGCCGCAGCTGCTTGGGTTCAGTTAGACACGTTGGCGTACAAGGCATGCAAGTGCTTGTCATGTATAAACGACGTTGGCGTACAAGGACGCAAGTGCTTGTCATGTATAGACGACGTTGACGAACAAGGCACGCAAGTGCTTGTCATGCATAGACGACGTTGGCGTACAAGGCACGCAAGTGCTTGTCATGCATAGACGACGTTGGCGTAAAAGGCACGCAAGGGCTTGTCATGTATAGACGACGTTGGCGTACAAGGCACGCAAGTGCTTGTCATGCCTAGACCGACGTTGGCGTACAAGGCAGCAATGGCTGTCATGGTAAGACGACGTTGGCGTACAAGGCACGCAAGTGCTTGTCATGTATAGACGACGTTGGCGTACAAGGCACGCAAGTGCTTGTCATGTTTAAACGACGTTGGCGTTGAAGGCACGCAAGTGCTTGTCATGCATAGACGACGGGTCCATTTAGTTCGGGCAATACAAACATTGACACCAGTGTGCATAAGCATGCCAGTCGTTGTTTCTTCTCTTATGTATAAGATCGTACATATTGTAATAAATATTAACCAAATAAGTATAAACACCTAAAATTAAGAAATAAATATGTTTATCAGTTGTTTAGTACCTATAATAAAAGATCATTATTAAAAATAAAAGCCTATAAAATTTGACCAAATGGCAATTTTAACTATTATAATGTCGAAGTTCTTAGTTGGACGTCAGAACATTATGTTTTTGAATGAACGACATAGCCATATATCTCAAATATCACCTGTATACATACAGACTGTGTCTGTTAACCTCCAATGTCCACATTAATGAAATATTGTAAATACAGTTATTTGTTTATTGACTCACGAATTTGGTAATAGATTGAAAATTCTGGGTATTTTATAGCTTAACAGGCACCTTATTTAAATTGATATCACTCGCCAAACAAATGTTACAGTTTAAATTACCGATAGTATATCTTGTATTTTTGCTCCGATAGGACGAAAGCGCTCACTGAGGCAAAAGTCCTTAGTCCTTCCTAAAAAAAATAATTAAAGTTTATTAGTCATGCATATAGTGTCGTTGACAAGTCAGCTTCTATACTTCTTCCGAGTTATGTGTATAATATGCAGGTATTTACAAAAAATGTGCGCTTTTCTGTCTTTTAGCTAGTCCACTTCTCAACCATACAGGTCGACAACAAATAACTAGCCTGTAATACCTCGCTTCAGTGTATAGGCCTTCTAACACGGCATTACTTTGGGTAAATTGGGCCGTTACTCAGCACGCGGGGTCAATGTGGTTGTTAATACATAGTTGTAATACCAACCACATTGACCACGTTTTTTTTTTTTTTTTTTTTTTTTTTTTTTATGTTCCGGAATGGCTATTAGCTGTTGGCCGCGGTGTGGCCTTCAACAGCTTCCAACCGGACACATTGGCGAGCGCAGATTATGGCTACGTCAGCCTATGCCAAAACAGTTTTCATCCAAGATAGTGGTTCAAACCGAGTCGGCCGCAACTTCACACGCCATAACCTCGAATGATCACTTCTCTCCCTTATATTCAGAGTGTGAGCAGGAAACGGGTCAGACCGTTACCGTAGTGGTGAAGGGATATGCCTAAACATGACAGAGTGGTTCATCATTACATTCAGCCTCATTAACGTCCCCACGAGGGGCCGCCTACCCGTATAGCGGTGATTAGGCTTAGTCGTCCCCCGGGCCCCGTGCGGATTGACGAACTTCACACCAAACTTGAATTCTTCGCAGGCGTGCATGAAGGTTTCTCACGCTTTTCCTTCACCGTAAGAGCGTCGGACTAACGTACATACTATTTTTCGAAAATTCGAAAATACTTGGTACGTGGTCGGATTTGAAAACCTCAGCCTCCGGTAGGAAGGCGACAGTCCAATACCCTGAGCCACCGAGCTCACGTAAAATACAGACGAGTGGTATGAAGGCTGAAATTACACTATGGTTATTATTATTCTCCATGCGCCCGTCACCCGAGACAACAGATATTAGGTCTCATACACCCGGCAATTTTACAATGCCCTCATCCCGAAACATAAGTGTAACACACTTCTATTTCACAGGACGATATCTGGCACTGCGGTGGTACTTACTTAGACGACTCAGTATCGATTCTACCATCTAATAAGTTTTTTAAAGATAATCACGTGATTTAAAATGTGGCTTATGTTCTTACTAAAGTGACTGTCACTTTGTGATCTCTCCGTGGGATCCCACGAAACCCAGAACACGCCGCGATTTAAACTCCAGCTAGACGATGGAAGCCGTTACGATATAAACTATTTTTTTTTTAAATTAAAATTATTTATTTGGTTAAAAAAAGAATGTAGTTACTCTACATTGTTTTTTTAACTTACAAATAACATGAAAAGTGGCCATTTCTTCTACACAGATCATTTACCAAATAATAATAACATATGAAAGCGATATTATAAATAAATACAAGAATGGATGGTATTGGAATTGGTACCCCAAACCTAAGCTTGCTGTTTTGGTGTATTAAATCAGTATAACATGTTTAGCCAAAGGGGTCATGATTTATTCTCTCAATTTATTCCTTGTGCAGAACAAATGCACTCATTAACGACACTAGAGATCGGCCCTGTCCATTGTTACCGCAACCCTTTCCCTCGGGATCCCTAGAACAGCCCTTGGTTAGGGTTTTGTGTAGTCTGACGGGAAAATAATGGCAAGGATGTTTCTGTTATCAACATTTATTTTTTTCGTTACAAAATTTGTATTTATAAGAAAAATTAAGCTTAATCAAAACGTGCTATCGTTTTGATATTTGAAAAAAAAAATAGTTCGAAAGTGAATTCATGGATTGCGCGTGAAATTAATTTCAAATTTAATAATTTGAGACATCACAAATTTTTAATCATTCCAGAACGGGATTAAAGTCTCATTGTTAACTGAGGACATGAAGATTTTAAGTTGCGGTATATTGTTATTTGTAGTGCACAACCGGTTTCAGCTTTGTTCAATACAATATTATGTTCGTAAAACGATAATTACCAAAAAAGGTGAGAAAAAGGTAATGTTACGATCAGATAAGATTACTATCAGCCCAGATTCCGCACTTAAAGGGGGAAAGTTTGAGGACTTATTTTATTCATAAAATGAAATTTTCTTTGAATTTATAAATGATATTTTCTTAGCTGACATAATTTGCCGGTCCAACTGTAATATCTACTGGTGGCAGTATTTCGCCTATTGTACGTTTTGTTCCATGACCTACCATTTTATTTTAATGGCAAAGTTAATGGAGTACTTATCACGTTATGCGAATGCGTACGAAGTCACCGCTTTGTCAGCTTTTACCCATTATTTTTTTTCGTTGCTTTATTTTTTTTAATTCTCATTTCCAATTATTAACTTCTTTCAGAGTTTCAAGCCCTCTTAATTTGCAAGCGCAGGACGCTTATTCATTGAAAAGCGAAGGTTTTTTCGAGCGAAGCGAATATTTGATGCAGTCCGTTCGCCAATGGAGCAGCTATCTTTTCCGGGCTGTAATGTTAGGATCTATTAAAAGTATTTAAAATAGTTATTTTTTTATGCTGCCAATTATTTTAACGAGTATTTTAGAGATCAAATGGGTTCCTAAAAATATAATTTGAGTCCGTGCGAGTTTCAGAAGGTAAGCCCGTTGCCAGCCGTTAACGTATTACTATCTTGTGATAGAAGACGTTACAAGTAAAACTCTAATCGTGTCGTTATAGTGCACTATTACCATCCGACATCTTCCTACATCATTATCAGCTCGTCCCCACCGAGGGTCACGAGCCTACCCGTAAGGGATTAACTCCCTTACGGGTAGGCTCTTAGGCCTTAGTCGTCCACGCGGGCCCCAGTGCGAAATTGGACGACTTCACGCACAACCTTGAATCACTTCGCTGGCGTGCGCAGGTTTTCCTGACGTGTTTCGTTTCATGCGTAAGAGCGTCGATAAGCGTATTATATAGATTTCGAACAATTAAAAAACATAGTGGTTCGGTGGCGGGGTAACAATAATTACCGCCCAAAGTTCTATAGTATCTATGAGTACGTGATTTCTGTGTATACGTCGTGCTCCAATCGAATGGGTGCACTCCAGAATATCTAAAAGCAGCTGCATACCCTGTGCGTCAAGACTAGTCAGAGAAAACAACCAACAAATTAATTAATACCACTTATCTGCCCCGGATTTGTTCCCTCATGAGACTGAGAAACCGATAGGCGATTGCCTCAACAAAAATATTCGACAAAAAGTATATTGTTTTTGCGACTAGTGTCATTCACTGGCTTTAATTATCATAGTTCCTGCAAAATTTACAGACAGAGTATTGTTTCCTTATTTTATTATGAATTTATCGAACTGTTTGAAATATTACTATTATGCTTCCACATCCCTGTATTTCTATTCAAATTCACCATTACAATCACGCCAACATCATTACCGATTTCATCAATAATCTCCCTCTCATTTATCATTCTCTACGCTGCAACTTGCGTCGTTAATATTCTGGTAGCCAAACATTGGATGCAAACATGTTGTTAGTTGGGTTCATTAACGGAACATTGTAGTTTGCTGCGGCTTTGCTCAACATTTGGTTCGAATATTCTTAGTATAACTAAAAACAAAAACAATAGTCAACGATAACTAAAAATAAACACAAATTGGTTAGAAAATTATACTTAATAATTACTTTATTATTATATTGATTTATGATATCATCTGCCATCGGTTTAGAGCGTTGATAAGGCCTGTAAATTTTTGTATTAATATTTTGTATTTTATTTTTACTCCATTCACATACGTAGTTATTTATTAAAACTTTGAACGCCACAAATCCAAACACAATAGAAAATGTGTTTTGTAATACAAAAAATTACAATAAATATTAAATAAAGTTCTTATCAAAACTTTTATCATTAGACTGTAGCGATCTATTGTTGGGCACAGGCCTTAAAAACAGCATAGCCATGAAGGAGAGACTTTATCAAAAAATTGTGTGTTATAATATAAATTATCTGATATATCGCACCAATAAACGCTATTTTGTCCCTTACTGATATTATGCTCGTTCATTAATTAATAAAAAGTTAAGTAGTGATAAAAATCTACTTTTATAATATTAGTTTCAACAAAACTACAGTTTTTAACCCGAAAAATAAGATTTCTTCTAAAAGAATAGAGTAAATTGATGTTAAGTTATATGTACAGACAGGTAGCCATTAAATCACTCTCATTATTCGGAACATAATTTTGTGTATCGAATTGGTTCGCTGCCAAGTCATGTTTCTTGGCCACCACTTCAGATAATACACTGATCTATGCTAGCATCGTTATTGGTTCACAGCCTAGCGTTGTCTAGACGCTGGATTATCAGTTTAGCTTACGCCATCTATCTAGTCGGCGAACTGTTCAAATATATTCTCAATTGCTAATTAATTTTTACGTTTTTTTAGTGGACACTGATTCACTTGCTGTCGTGAGTCTTTATTTATGATTTATTGATAATGCATGCGTTTTTAAGGTATAGGCATAACCAGACCGCTGAATATCTATCCTTCTTCTCTCTCTCTCTCTTCAACCTATTGCAGTCCACTGCTGGACATAGGTCTCCCCCATTTTGCGCCAGACATCACGGTCCTCCGCCTTCCTCATCCAGCTCCAACAGCGACCTTTCGCAAGTCGTCGGTTCATCGGGCCGGAGAGCGTCCTACGCTACGCTTGCCAAGACGCGGTCTCCACTCCAGAACTCGTCTGCTCCAACGGCCATCGGTTCTGCGACATACGTGACCAGCCCATTGCGACTACAACTTGCTGATCCGGCGGACTATGTCGGTAACTTTAGTTCTCTTACGGATTAAATCATTTCCGATCTTATCCCTAAGAGAGACTTCAAGCATAGCTCGCTCCATTGCGCGTTCAGTGACTTTGAACTTATGAACCAATCCCGCAGTCAGTGTCCATGTCTCAGCTGCGTATGTTAGCACGGGTAGAACGCAATCTTACTAAATATATGAGCTTATAATCGCCTAGCTATCTGCAGTAAAATAATGATTGAATTTCAATTCAAATAAATTGCACAATCATCCACCTAAAATAATACATTACACTGTAGATAACCTATTTAGCTAATAGTATTATGTGGTTTGTCTGCTCGCAGTATGTTCGAGATGAATAAAATAATAAATAAATATCTACTGACATTCACACAACGCCATCTAGCCCCAAGTTAAGCGTGAAGCCAGTATTATGGGTACTAAAAATTTTTTGTCAATACATACTTTTTATATATAGAAAACACCCAGATCATTACCATGTACCAATGTTTGTACTGCCCGGGGATCGAACCCGGAACCCTTGGTGTAGCAGCCGATGTCTCAACCGCAACACCAAATGGGTCGTTAAAAATACAACAATACTGACCTGAAGAACAAAGTATAAGAGAAGAACAGTGTAGTTAGTATTGTGAAAAGAGTTAGACGAATTTTATTTTTTAACGGCTCCTTCTCAGTACACAACATAATACCGATATATGAAGTCATTGTGCAGTAAAAACTAAGTCTTTAAATATAATATTATTGAAGATTTTAACCTTTGAAGCTGTGCTACGTAGTTTTAAGTTCAAAATAAATAAAATGCGAATAGACAAATGGACCGATTGATTTTTCCGGCCAGTAGGATATTTACGATATTCCGCAGCTAAAGCATTTCGCTAACAAACTGAGATGGACTAACAAAATCAGTTTATTGACTCACCATCGGGGATACACAGCCACGGGGATGTGCTGTTTACTTTCATTATATTAATGGTTATCGATGTAAGTTGATTCCTATACATAGTTAAATGATTTTTAGGCTGAATAGGCATGATGACCGGGTCCTGGAATCGTAAGCACTCACCATCATCAGCTCATTAAACGTCCCCACCGAGGGTCACGAGCCTACCCGTATAGGGTTATTAGGCCTTAGTCGTCCACGCGGGCCCAGCGCGGATTGAACTACTTCACACACAACCTTTGAATCTCTTCGCAGGCGTGCATGAAGGTTTCCTCACGACGTTTTCCTTCACCGTAAGAGCGTCGGATAACGTACATATCATTTCGAAAATTCGAAAACACATTAGTACGTGGCGGGATTTGAACCCCAGCCTCCCGGTAGGAGGGCAACAGTCCACACCATTGAGCCACCGACGCAAAACTATTTAAAAATTATTACAAATATGGGTTAAAAATAACGATGTGCTAATTTTAATAATCTATGTTCTCCATAGCAATACAAGCTTAATACTTTCTTAAATGGGGGTAGACGGCTCTGTGTGAGTGTTCGGAAAATTATAAAAATATGTTGCTTTTAATAATACAAGTTCTCAATGGCGACATTAACACCCGCCCAATCTGCTGCTCAAACTTCCGCGTTGTCCATTTATCAAAGTGTACTACCAAAAACAGCACTCAACTAGAATACACGACGATAATTCCCCAGGAAAACTTCGCCGGTTGTTGTCGCATCACAGCAGACAGCAGGCGTGGAAACTTTAGTGCCCTACCTACTAGGGAGAGTCCCCAACCCTAGCGCGAGTCCCCTAAATGCACGGTGCTGATAATTTAAGCAACACCGCTACCAGAACTTTGCATCGTATAAACACAAGGTGCTCCTCCGAGTGTGGTCTAAGTAATAGAAAATGAGCGTCTTCTTGAAACTTAAGCGATTAACAGATTATATTATTTGCCTGACAGTTTGGCGAGTCTTCTTTGCTTTTGACAAAATCATAGTACCTTATCCTAAGGTCTAATATAATCTTTGATGATAGTATGTGTTAAGGAACTACATAATTATATCGGTCTCTCAGTCTTCTGGCAATTACGCCCCAAGTCACCAGACACAACAGATTTAAAATGTGACTATCCAACCTCGCCTTGAGCATAGTGTATTTTGCCTAATAGATAAGGACACTTTTCAAGCCTGCCTGCCATACGTATCGAACCGACATGGTGAAATTTGCAGGTAATATATTAAAATTCAAAAATACTAAATAAAATAAATAATAAATAACCTCATAGGAGCCACGCCCTTGTTGTCGTCCTTTAAATAGGGATAGGATAAATGTAATTTAGGTAAGGGGAAGGATGGTTTCGGTGCCTGGAGGAAAATAAAAAAATTAATAAAATTCAGCATGAAAAATGCCGTGAAAAATACAAGTTACACAGTAGTAATAGTTCGTACAACGGAATTGATGATGATGGCCGAAAATACAAAACAATATAGAAGCAGCCCTCTTATCTTCTGCACCAAGCGTCAACTTAAGCCCTGCGCCTCTGCTAGGTAATCTGCGCGTGCGTCACGTCGTTTCTAATGTTCCACGAACTTTGAGGTGACGACGTTCCAAGTTCTTGTTCCGCTATCGATATGTGTTTATAAATGTTCCGTTTATTTGGAAGGGTGTTGTGCAACTGTGTTGATGGGTTGATGTACTCAGTTGCTGTAGGTTTAGTTGGGGGAAGTTTCTGTTGTTTATTCTCTACAATGCGTTATTCCACTTAGGATTTAGTTTGTCACATTGTTCAACTAATACGAGACATGTAACAAGAAGACATATTTTGTACAATAAATTATATACACTTCATCTCAGAATATTATTAACTGTCATCAAAGGTATAGGGTGCTCTGAAACTGTAACCTTCTTTAATAAGTGTTGTAATGCCCTAATATAGATGGCTGAAAGCCATCTGGGCTCGCCAATTATCCTGTGCTGTGAAGGCTACTTGCAGCCAAAAGCAATAACTCATTTTTTAAAAAAATTAACAGAGTCATACTGAGTAATAAGTCTATTAAGTAAAAAGTCATTAAGTTTTTAAACGGATTCTTAGTACTTAACAAATATAACTTAATAAATATTTAAAAATAAACAAAACCCGACAGCAAAAAATTAATCCCGAAACACAAAAGTGCATAACACTCCTGTTTCACGGGACGATATCTGACACTGCGGTGGTACCTAGACGACTCAGTATCGAGTCTACCTTGTGAAAGTGTCAGCTTCATTTCTCCTTGTTCATAGTATCTCAATGTACTCTCCTATCAAACACTGAATTGAGCAAACAAAATCTTTGTGAGTTTTCGAAGCGTTTTATGGTATCATACATTATACTAAAGATGACTCCGAACACTTGAGCTAACAACTTTGTAATTTAAGCGAGTCCATCGTGAACTAGGGCGGCTCGTAAAATCGGTCGATTTTATAATCCCGTAAAACTTAAACTATCGTCTATAATCTTTTGTTGCGAAATAAATTTCTTAGCGGAAAACTAAAAGGAAAATACCTTTCAGAAGTACGTTAACGTTCAGGTGAACGTTAATGACAAAATGCTGAATCCGGCATTGTTCAAGTGACTTCGCGGGGCCAGTAACATTTAAAACACAGGTTTGGTTTTGTTCTGAAACCTAATATTGTGACAAAATGATGACCCATGTGGTGTAATGATTAAGACCTCGTTCCGGTGTCGATCCCTGGACAGTACAAACATTTGTGTGCATAAACGTGTCTGTTTATAATGGTCTGGGTGTTTTCTATCTATAATTCGTTATGTATTTATAAAAAAAGTATGTCAGTAGGTATATTTATACATTTTTACAGGCTAATGCTTTGGCTATTACACCAAATGGGTCGTCAAATTTAGGTCGACCTCATTATTAACTAATGAGGCACAAATCATCCCAGATACTGAGTCCCAAGACAGGACCATGATTGCCGTCCCATACTATTCTCGGAATAAGATTCTGTTGTGCTACTAGTTGCGATGTTTACTCCCGGGGGATCTCGTCCGACTGGCTTTGGGTAGAGCACGGGTATTAGAGGTGAGGTTACACGTTCATTAGAGAATTGGCTACTATGTTTTGTTGTGGCACATTCTGTATTTGAATCTTGTTTATATATATTTGACTATTTTCTTACTGGTTTTGGTATATACTGTTTTTTGTGTGTAGCTCGGTTGTTATTTTCCTTAAAACCCTGTAGAAGACTACGTAGTATCTTTTATATAAGACTGAAATAAGCATTTAAAATTATTATTATATGTAATGAATAAAATGGGATAAAGAATTTGCGAACGGATGGCAACCTGCCCATGGCAGATTAAGTGTTGAAGGAAACCAATATATTGAAATTCAAAACTCAAACTCAAAAATGCTTTATTCAAATAAATCATTAATTGACACCTTCTAATCGTCAAAACAGAAGTTATTTTTAAAAATTTCCACCGATTCGGAAGTTTGTTATCTACTGAGAAGACTCCGGCAAGAAACTCATGTAGTAAAAGAAACCTATCTTTTATTTTACTTATTTTAAAGTCCATCACTTCATTTCACGGAACAAAATCTGGCACTGGCAAAAATATGTACGACTTTTTGCACTTTCTTTCTTTCAAACCCAGCAACACCCGCAACATAACACCAGAAAAAACTAACACAATGTAAATCACTAGCATACTAATGCGCAATTTTCCTTGCAAAAGGACCGTTATAACTCAACAGGGATCCCAGGATGTTCGCGGGATGTGACAAAAACTGTCCCGAGCAGAAAGGAACGGATAGAGCGATAAATCAGGGTAGGATTGATTTTCTGATTGTACCCAAGAAAGTCCGGGTCATAGGCATTATTCATTTAAATTGTGGGAACGAAACTCATGTTGAGCGGTGAAGGAACGAAGTTAAGTGTTAGGAAAATGAGGGCTCATAATCGAGAAATGTTTTCTTTGTAGCTGTTGTAAGAGAACATGAAAAGATAGGAAAGGTTATTTTTATTACACACAGAAGAAAATTGAAATCATTCAGAAATTCTAAATGCAATTTTAGCGAATTTATTGCTTAGTGACCTCTACTTAACAACCTCTGGATCTTGGTGTAATATAACATTACTTAACCCGGCGTCATTGTGGTAGGAAACAGTTACATGGACGTTGAGGTGGGTCAATTTTACCCATATATTTAATACATGGTATTTCTATAGTTTATAAGTAAATTTAAAAACTGTGTTATTATATCAGTAAGAGGGTATTCTGGTTGTGATAATGCAAATGAAAAATTATAATTTAGTAATGCTTTATTAAGTTCCATCTACTTTTATATAACTTACCAAAAGGGTACAAAATTAAGATCTCTTACGTTTTCATAAAATTCCTATAGAAATAACGTAACTTTTCGGTTATTTTGACACTTTAACCCGATAGCTCGCAGCGCAGTTGCTATCGAATTGATTTCTCTTCGAAAACATTTAGAGCATAGTATTGGTGACAGCTACTGAGCAGAAGAGCAACGTCTCGCGCGTACTTTAAAAAATATTAGAAATTCTTAACTAAGCGGGTCATTTTGACCCAACCTCAATGACGCCGGGTTAAACTGATCTGGTCTGGCTCCTCTATAAGAATAAAAAGATGGTGGGATAAATTTGTGGGGTCCAGGTACCCATGTCATCACTTACGGTATCCGTTAGATACCAAGATTTGTATCATACAGATATCTGAATTCTGAATGACATATTCTCTCTCTTGCTTGTAGCAAATTTGGTCGTCTTGTGGGACCGACAATATAATTGCCCGATAAACAAATACACTGAGACAAAATACTTTCATACCATAAGTTAAAAATTAACGCTTTTTATAAATAAATGGGTTTAATTGTAGACTGTGGCATTTGCCTTTCACTTTTTCTTCTGTAAAAATGTCTGTACAATTCAATTTCACAAATCCCATGAAACACCAAAACGGAATCAGACACGACAGCTACCCCATATATTTTGCTCACGCCAAAACCTCGTCTGAAACTGAAAAAGGAACATGGCTGATTCCTCTTGTGACGTCACGGGCGCAGTTGCACTGACGGACAAACTCTCAGTTGTAGTGCGCAAAAACAAAACAAAATCTATAGGACGGGAATTGCACTGGTTTCCACTCTGTGTGGTCGCGTCGTTTTTATTATGCTGATCCATTCATGGGAAAGGATGAGAGCTATCGTTCGGTATGTGATATGTTAGCTGCATTATGATCCTTATTGCAATTATAAAATGGATTTTCTATTAAAATTCAGCGATTTATAACAAATAAAAAAAACATACAATTACTGATCTCTGTTTCTCTTCTTAGCCTATTCTTTGAAGAAAAAGTACTAGATGATCTTTTACTTAGTGGTGTACTCGATACTGGATCGTTTAGGTAAGTACCACTGCATTGCTAGATATCGTCCCGTGAAAAAGAGAGTGCTATGCACTTTTGTGTTTCGGGATGAGGGCACTGTAGCTAGTGAAATTACCGGCTACGTTCTTACATCTGTTTTCTCGGGTGACGGGCATAGTTCGGTATTGATGAAGAATAATAACTGTTTATCTATTGTTGGACTCCCTTTTTCCCTCTCTATTATAGGCAGGCGTATCACTTACCATCAGGTGAGCGTCCTGACCGTCTTGAACACTGCACAAAAAAAATCAAGATGTGAAAAAGATACAAGTGGTTGTTCACTTATTTTATTTGAATGGGATGCATCCTCTTCAACATACATCGTATGATCCAAGCAAACCTCCCCGATGTACGTCCTGCCGTATTGAACAAGGATCTCGCGACCCACACAATACATAAGCATGGCCACGGTCGGTTCATGGTCCAGAAACATTACCTGAACACGCTAGCCGCTGCACAACCAAGCTCTCATGTTTACTGTGTCGATGCTGATTCGTGAATTCGGGCTGATTGCCAGGCATCGACCATTGTTCCTCCCTTATAGAGCGCTTATCCCTACAGTCTCTGGTCATATGCACGTAACCTCCACTAGCCACTTTACTGGTGGTAGATTCGGTACTGTGTCATCTAGGTAGGTACCACCACAATATGTACCAGATATCAGCCCGTAAAATAGAAGTATTTTTCTCTTCTGTCTTTCACACAGAAGCTTGTAAAATTACGGGGTAGAGAACTAACAGCTGTTGTCTCGAGTAACGGGCGCTGTGCGGCATTGATGGAGAATAATAATTGTGTATTAGTTATTGCCGCTATGTCTCATTCAATGGTCAGGCATATCACTTACCACCAGGTGAGCGTCCTGACCGTACTGTACACTTTCTAACATAACATAAATGAAAATGAAATGAAAATACATAAACTATTTCATGTTTTTTTGTTTTTAAATAATTTTAGATTATTAGATTTTCCTATTTAAAAAGTGTTAAATTCAGAAATAGAAATCTTATAACGGTTATCTCAAACATGCTTTCAGATTAGTTTCCAATTCCCGTAGCTTCACCTGCGATCAGTAATTCAGTTTGCCACTAAAGTCCGTTGAAAGCGTCACCGTACAGGTGACCAAGCTGCTAATTAAAAAAGGTTCCAGGGAAACTTTCGCCGGCTGTAACCGATTGGATCCACTTCCAGCCGCGTTCAATAAGAGTTGCTAAGTCCAAATTAGACGGTTCGACCTAAGTCGCTCTAAATTTAATTAGTGTCCAAACAATCCGGTCGGAGGTCACCCTGTGCATTGGTATTCGAAGTTATACTAGAAGTTAGTGTTGGTGTCATTAAGTGTTTTATAAGGATTTTGATTGACCTACCTAAGGCAGGGGTTTGTTTAAAAGGTACACTAGCGTTTGTTACACACTATGAATAAAATTTTCCCATTTATACTCGTAGATATAGAAAAGAGAGACTTTTTTCATAGTTAAATATTCTTTAAAGACTTGTTCGTAAAAGAATTCGCTCTTCATGTAAGTTAATACGAACTCTTATCGACAATAGATAGGACTTACAAAAGATTGAACCGAGGATATCGTTCAATTGTAGCGTTCCAAAATTTTCTTTTGGACGACCCATCTGGTGTAATTGGTTGTGATGTCGGCGCTTACACCAAGTGTTCCGGGTTCGAGCCCGGGCAGTACAAACTTTGTGTGCATGATCATGCCTGTTTGTATTGGTCTTGGTGTTCTATGTATATTATGTATGTATTTACAAAAAAATGTATATAAGTATGTTTATCCGTTGTTTAGTGCCCATATTACAGGCTAATTGCTAATTTTGGAACGAGACGGCGATGTATGAATGTCAGTGGATATTTATTTGTTTTTATTATTATTTTATTACTATATTATTTTACACCATTTAAAAAATGGTTTACCATACCCCGTACAAAAACCATTAAGTTTAAGTATGTAGTGAGGCGGATTCGAAAAAAAATTGAACGAAAATTACTTATGTAATGTTAAATCAAATAGAGCGTCGGTGGCTCAGTGGTGAGGACTGTCGCCTTCCTACCAGGAGGGCTGAGGTTCAAATCCCGACACGTACCAATGTGTTTTCGAATTTCCGAAAATATATGTACGTTATCCGACGCTCTTACGGTGAAGGAAAACATCGTGTGGAAACCTTCATGCACACCTACGAAGAGATTCGAAGGTTGTGTCTGAAGTCGTCCAATCCGCACTGGGCCCGCATGGACGACTAAGGTCTAATCACACCCTATACGGGTAGGCTCGTGCCCCTCGGTGGGGACGTTTAATGAGCTGATGATGATGATGATGAAATCAAATTTATCTACTAAATTTACAGAAAAATAACAATTAAAAAAGCCTGCTATTAATTGAGTAAGTTTTTGTTTATATAAAATAAAGTTAATGCGGATAAACCAAAAACAGATTTAAACACCTGTTTCTAGGAGTAATTTACTCGAATAATTAATGACCAATGAGTCAGCCATCATTAGCATAAATTAATATTCAGATTTTTTTCTGTTGTAAATATTATATTTGTAAATATTAAGACACACCTACGTGTACGAATGTAGTTAAAATATTGGTAGTACTGTTACTTGGTAAAAGTTTTTAATAATGTCATATTGCAATTTTTTTAAGGTGGGTATGTCTAGTCTAGTCTATACGATCCGAGTGTAATGGGTTCGTATTTGTGTACTGTGTATTAACAGTCACTTCGTTCGATTTTTCCCAGTTTTGTTATGAAATTGCAGGCTAAAGCTCCCGATTGTCCGAAAATATGACTCTATGATTCTGTGGTACGGAGAGCATGTTAAGCCATTGATTGCGACTCTTATTAAAGGTATGGATGTTTTACGTTGTTTAGAACACATAGTAAAAGTTACTTACTTAACCCCTCGACCGCCAGGGACGCTGTAGAAGTTCTACAGCCTATCTTATTTTCTTCTACAGAAGAACAAGCTGATGTACTATAAACCTCTTCTTTGCTTTGTAAATCTCATTACTGATTACTAAGTTTGTCAAATTCTTACTTATAAACTGACAACAGTAATAAAATAAAACCATTTTTTTTCTTTTCAAAATCATAGACTTTTTATAAACTACTATTTATTAATTTACATTCTCAAAATAACAATATATTAACTCTTCTTAGGGCATGCAGACAATTGCACGCATTTTCCTGACTTCAGATCCCTGACTGTGGGCGAGTCGCAGAAGCAGTCGGGGATGTCGCAGGCACCGGGAATGGGTAGTGAGTGAACCGTGGGGTTGTCACAGTCGGGTTCCGCAGCACGCGGGCAGTACAGTACTGAGTGCTCGCCGGGGGGACATTTCTCTGTAATATAAAACAATTTTTAGCATCCAATAAATTCACTGTCTCAATTTACTTTTGGAAGACTCTAGTTAAATGATTGGGGTGCAATTCCTAACTTGTGACAAACAGATCTTAACGTCACAAGCTAGTAGTTGCGCTGTGGTCCCTGTTTCGAAATTACTAGTCACTAGATTACTATCTGGTTTGTTAGTTTTTTGCGACAAACAGATCATGCTTATTGTAGATAAGAAAGACAAATATTAACCTATAAACAGTTAACAGAAATCAAATAAGACCAATTCTTAATTTTGTTTTAAAAATCATTTATTTATTATTGTAAATAGTATTTTATTTATTAACATGCTAAAAATCACAAATGTCAATTCTTCTTGGGGCATGAAGACAATTGCACACATTTTCCTGACTTCAGATCCCTAACTGTGGGCGAGTCGCAGAAGCAGTCGGGGATGCCGCAGGCTCCGGGAGTGGGTAGTGAGTGAACCGTGGGGTTGTCACAGTTGGGTTCCGCAGCACGCGGGCAGTACAGCACTGAGTGCTCGCCGGGAGGACATTTCTCTGTAATATAAAAAAATGCGTTAAATGTTTATAGCAATTGTTTATATCACGAATCTAAATATTGTCTTACATACACACACAGACAGATTTATATGAATTTGTGTGTGTGTGTGTGTAATAATATAAATTGTGTGTCAAGATGTATGTTCGCGATAGACTCATATTCTAGAAAACCAATTTTTACCCATTTTTGTATGCATCCGTTATTTATTCTATCTTGAAAAATAGAGTATTTTAGTGTTAACAATTGGAGTTTTCATTAAAAAAAAACTCTATACATAAAATCTCAACGTGTTTAAAACGCGTAAGTTCAAACATACCATATTATTATAAAATCAATCAAAAATTAATAAAAAAAAATAATTACTTACGGTTTCTTTCGCATACGTTTTTTTCAAATAGTGTTCGCATTAAGAGATGCTCAAAGAGATGGTATTTTTTATATTTATTAATTTGTTGTTATTTATAAGATAATAACCACCAGGAATGCCTGAACGTATCGGTAAAGGTAGTATTATGGTATATTTTTTTAGATCTACGGGTTCCGTGTTAATAAGTAAACACAGGAGGGACCCCACAGTGACCATAAGTTAATTTGCAGTGGACCAGAAAAAAACTTAGTTTTAACACTAATAAACAAACTTCAATTTGATTCAGATAGGTACTCACTTATCGGTATTCCTTGCGCGTTCACATAAGTCGCGACCAACATCGCCATACAGAAAATAATAATTGATGACGTCATGGCTTTTGTTTTTTATCTGTCTCCGATTCAAGTCAAACGATCGAATGTTAGTTTTGGAGCTCCGTACGCGTTTATATAAGTTCCACAATGACGCCATGAGGTGGGGGAATTACTTATCCCATTGTGTGTTTCTAGCAGGACAATGAAATTAGTATATTATGCAAGCGTTAAATAAAACATGCTTAATTAACTTAAACGAGAGATAGCATGCAATTAATTAGCTCGTTTATCTTTACATTTTCTTTTTTAAATTTTAATTTTACTCAACAACTTAGTTGCAATTTGTAGGGACTTTTAAATAATATCAATTTGTCTTAAAATCAGAATAATTACAGAATCCAACTACTTACTTAATGGTGTGGGGGTATACTCGGTATTGATTCGTCTAGGATGTAACAACACACTGCCAGGTGTCGTCCCGTAAAATGGGAGTGTTTTGCACTTCTGTGTTTCGGGATGTGAGCACTGTAGCTAGTAAAATAACTAAGTATGTGAGATCTAACGTCTGTTGTCTAGAGTGACGGGTACAAGACAGTGTTGACAGAAAGTAATGACTACCTACTCTTATGACTTTCCGTCAACACTGCATATCACAAGGTCAGGCGTATCTCTTGCCACCAGATGAAAGAACTGACAGTTCCATTCACTTTGTCATAAAAAAGTCACTTATTAATTGGATAGAGTGATAAAAGACATGAAACTAAATTCCTCGAGTCTGTACTTTCCTTTCCTTCCTTTACTTTGAGGTACGAATGAGTACCTACCTAGTAATATGTTAATAATTTATCAGTTTCTATCCTTACCAGATTTAAGTACTTATACATTCTAACTAGTAAACTTATAAATACCCATATCCCTATTAAGTGGTATTGTCCACTCTTGGACCCTCGGCCTACAAAAATGAAGTGTCCACTGGACTGATCATAGTCCGAACTCGGCCCTTGGGAGACCAGAGTCTCTGATTGCCAAAAAAAAACATGTGTAAATATCTGCGAGACGGTAAAAAACAAATTCCAATAGCATGTTTAAACAGATTATTAAACATCTAGCAAAACAAAACCGTCCATACAACCAAGTTATTCCCCTTTATGCGTCACGAAATTACAATATAAATTGAACGTTTACCATATTTATTGTCATATAAAACAAATACACGAGAGGACGTGTTTTACAAACGTTTAAATAAAAATAACATTATGAAGTCGTTGGTAATATTGGCTCTTGCAGTTGTTAGTGTTGCATCCGTTGATGATGGAATACCAATACGTAAGTGATTTAGTTATTTCTAGTTATCTAAGTAACTATGGAAAAGTAATCCTAAGTTGTTTAATAATATGTTAACCGAAAATTAACATAATATGTTAACTTTAATATTGTTATCGAGAGTCTATGGCTCAATGGTATATACTGTTGCCCACCTACCGGAAGGGCTGAGATTCGAATCCCGCCACGTAACAATGTGTTTTCGAAATTAAATGTTCGTTATTCGACTCTCTTATGGTGAAGGAAAACATCATGAGGAAACCTGCGCACGCCTGCAAAGAGATTCAATGGTTGTGCGTGAAGTCGTCCAACCCGTACTGGGCCCGCGTGGACGACTAAGGCCTAAGCACTCTGTACGGGTAGGTTCGTGCTCCTCGGTGGGGACGTTTAATTAGCTGGTGATAATGAACTGAAACTTACAATGAAATATATTTATTTATAAATTACCGAAGGTCCAATCCCCCACCGCCGAATAAACGCGTAAATAAGCTTGTTTGGTTTGTATTAGTTACATAGTTATTTGAAACATGATAAAGGAAAAACACTGTAATACGAATCTATTTATTACTATTGCTTGCAGTCTGTATACAATAATAAAAAGAAACATAAAATCATTCGCACGAGCACACATAATTATATATAATGAAAAATATGCATATGCGAACATAATAAACTTAACTCATTGTTTTACTGAAATTGATTACATCTAAAAAGAAAAAAAAACTAAATAAATAAAAGAAGATAACGCAAATATATTACACCCTAACCACTTAATTTAAATAATTAAAATTAAAAAACATAATTAATAGAAGTCCCTTTCGGTAAGGTTCTGAAAATACTGGCAGCGTTATCCCTTTGGATTGCCAGACTGATTCTTTGTCCAAGGTAGCTGCCAGATCTTCGGTCACCTGTGATGTCGTCTAACCTTCTCGAAATTTCCTTGAAAAGTCTCAAAGCAAGCAAGACCCCACGGACCAAGGGTTTCGACACTGAATGGGACAATATCATATTCGGAGCCTTGACCCCTGAATTTGCATGCTTTAGCTTTTTAAGCCGCAGCCGGAGGGGCCAGTGTGTCTGCATATTGTATCCCATACCAGCACCCAGCACTTCTTTCATGGAATCAAACTCATACCATTATTTTACTTTATCTGATTTGACTTAGTCATCTGCTCATTAAATGTCCCTACCGAGAGGCACAACCCTACCCGTATAGGGTGTATAGGCCTTAGTCGTCTACGCGGGCCTAGTGCGGATTGGTCGACTTCACACACAACCTTTGAATTTCTTCGAAGGCGTGCGCAGGTTACCTTACGACGCGTTTTCCTTCACCGTAAGAGCGTCGAATAAACGTACATATATCATCATCATCATCATCATTACAGCCTAATTATGTCCACTGCTGAACGAAGGCCTCCCCCAATGATTTCCACGCGGACCGATCCCCCGCAGCTGACATCCATCCCCATCCGCTACCCGCCACTTAAACCAGATCATCCGTCCATCTGGTTAGGGGTCGGCCTACGCTTCGCTTTCCGTTACGTGGACGCCACTCGAGAACCTTTCCGCCCTATCGGCCATCGGTTCTACGCACTATGTGCCCTGCCCACTGCCACTTCAACTTGCTAATCCTCTGGGCTATGTCGGTCACCCTAGTTCTCCTACGGATATCCTCGTTTCGGATTTTATCGCGTAGGGAGACACCTAACATAGCCCTCTCCATAGCACGCTGAGCAACCTTGAGTCTATTCAAGAGGCCCTTGGTGAGCGACCACGTTTCGCTTCCGTATGTCATAACTGGCAACACACACTGGTCAAAGGCCTTCGTCTTGAGACACTGAGGTATTTTGGACGAAAAGATCTGCCTTAACTTCCCGAACGCTGCCCATCCTAATTGAATTCGACGAGAAACCTCCTTCTCGAAATTGGACCTACCCATTTGGACTACCTGTCCCAGGTACATATATTCGTCTACAACTTCGAGGACAGAACTTCCAATTAATATCGGTATAGGTACGACATGGGTATTAGACATGACTTTCGTCTTGTCCATGTTCATTTTAAGACCCACCTGTTGAGAAGCTCTGTCTAGGGTTTCGAGCATAGTGCTTAAATCCTCCATGGATTTTGCCATGACTACTATATCATCGGCAAATCGAAGATGAGTGATGTACTCGCCATTTACGTTGATGCCAAGTCCTTTCCAATCGAGCAGCTTAAACATATCTTCCAACGCAACTGTGAACAGTTTCGGAGATATAACGTCTCCCTGTCTCACTCCTCGGTGCAATTGGATAGGTTGTGTAAGCTCTTCATATACACGGACTGACATAGTAGCGCTCTCGTACAGACATCTCAATACTTCGATATAGCGAAAGTCAATATGGCACCGTTGGAGGGCCTGAAGCACAGCCCAAGTCTCGATCGAATCAAAGGCTTTCTCATAGTCCACAAACGCCAAGCATAATGGCCAGTTATACTCTCTAGTCTTCTGTATAACCTGCCGCAACGTATATATGTGCTCTATGGTGCTGAAGCCTTTGCGGAACCCGGCTTCTTCGGGGGGCTGGAAATCATCAAACCTACACGCGAGACGGTTCGTAATGACTCGTCGTCGTCGAAACGTACATATATATTATTTCAAAAATCCAATATTCGTTAGTCCATCCTCAAACAATTGCGAATATTAGGAAAGTCATTGGTATTATCGGTAGCCTATCGAGTGACAACACTAATAATTATTCGCAGACTTTAAAAACAGTAAACTTTTGCATTTGCTTCAGAATACTGAAAAGCGATATCTTTTGTTTCGACACGTTCGATAAAAAGAGGTTTCGCCTTTGTTATCTTTTTTAGTTTTGAAACTGTCTCCGTTAGTTGACAAGGGGTTTTCAAAGCATTCTTTTCTTAAATAGAAAACCTTGTTATTCATGGATGAAACAATTTCAATTTGTATGTTTTTTAAAAAGGTATCTATATTATATGTATTTCTTATTTATTTTCTCGGGTACGGGTAGGCTCGTGCCCCTGGGTGGGGACGTTTAATGAGCTGATGATGATGAAATCAAATGCCATGGTGGAAGTTCTTCGTTAAATTGATGATCATGTTAGTTGAAAAATTGTCCCAATTGTAGCTCTTAGGATTGGTCGCCATATTGTCTTGAGTCCCTCCCTGCTCTTACAGTGACTTTTAAGTCACTATAATAACAGATCCAGTCCGTATCGGTCCCGCATGGTGAAGCCCTATATCCTAAAAAAGGATGTTTTAGGAGCCTGCTATTGAATAAATGTGTTTAATCATGTGGAAATGAATAAATAATATTGTAAACATACTCAAGTCGCTCAAACTACTGTAAACCAATGCCAGTAGCCGTTAGTCCATCCTCAAACAACTATGCCAAGTCCATATAATATGTGATTTAATTAAAAAGAGAGCTAGTTTTGAAATTCGGAATTATTTATTTCATAGGACCAACAGCAACGAAACACAAAAATATACACATATAACAAAAGGTAGCCAATTACAGGTCCTCACAAATAAAAATTGTACAGACAAGAACACCCAAATGCGTAATAAAATTAAACAATTAATGAACAACAAATGAGCCAACACAAAACCAACAAAGAAATTACTTAAATTTAGGTACTTTCAAAAATATTCCTGCTCATAGCACTCCTCGCCGAAGCCACACTAGTATTGAAGAGTTCAAAGTAAAAATAACATTAAATTGATTAAATTTATCACCAACTATTATTAAAATTATATATTTTTAATCTTATTAAAATTGGCTTAAGACTAGAAATTGAATGTTCACTGAAGCCAAATACAAAGGTCAATTGAAACATAAGCAAAGAATTCCATTAATCTTTGCTGTATCAATATCAAAAGTGTAAGTGAAGCGAATATAATTTGTAAAATTGGCTATGTAACGGATTTTGGACTAAAATTAAAAGACTTCATGAAATCTGAAAAGAGGCAATGATGTAAAAAACTAAGGATTGGTGATATGCTCACAAAACAATCGAAAAAAGTGTTCCGAATGCAGTGACAGTTCATCTATTCAACTTATCGCAGTCCACTGCTGGACATAGGTCTCCCCCATTTTGCGCCAGGTCTCCCGGTCCTCCGCTTTTCTCATCCAGCCTCCACCAGCGACCTTTCGCAAGTCGCCGGTCCAGTGACAGTACACATAATCATATTTCGAATGAGCCGTACATTTACCTAAACTAAAGAGTACAAACTGTACTCTCTTCGGCGGTTCGTTTTTAAGGCACGGATGGCGTACCTACCTTTATGTATACAGAATATCATTGGAAAGAGGTAGATATTTATTCAATATTTATTTATTTATTGTGGATCATTTTGTTATTAACTAACGGAGTCATTTAACAAGTGCGGCAAAGACTAAATATGTTATTTTTAATTAAATACATAACATTGAATTTATTCGTTATTCCCCCATGTGGTTTGGGCAGGCGTGTAACAATTGATTTTATATCAAATCTGATTTTATTATGACCAAAGTGATAACAATATTGTTTTGGTCAACGCGTCTTTGCCATAATATTTTACCTTACGCCCTCTGACGTTGTTCAAAACGGGGATCATGCCTGTCTAAGTACAAAAGTATTTTCTGAAAATTAGGTGTTTCAACCTGCAATGTACTAATTAGGATAAACTAGATCTTAACTCAATTACTCGGTCGAGTAATCACTTTTAAACAAAACTCAAACTATTAGACCATGGAGCCAATCAAGAGTCAATATTTTGGGGGTTCAGGGTTTTGTGTTCAATCCCCGGGCAGTACAAACATTTTTGTGCATGATCATACCTTTGTTTGTATTAATAAGTATATTTATTAATATATATATATATATATATATGTATATATATTCTTGTTATCAATTTTACATTCTTTGCTTGTAATATTTGTGACGTCATCTCGGGAGGTCTGTCAGAATAACAGTGTTGTGCAGCGCTTGACGGTGCAGCAGCTTATGCTGAGGCGGGACCTTTTGACGTATCAATTTTGTCTTTTTCCATCGTTGTGTGTTTGTATTGTTAAAATTGTTGCTCTTTTATTTGTTCTCTGTTACGTACTACTTTTTTGTGTAATTTGTTTGATGTACGGTCAATAAATGATTTTTCTTTCTTTCTTTCTTTCTTAGTCTGGGTTTTTATATAAATATATATGTATGTATTTTATAAAGTATATGTATAAGTATGTTTATCCGTAATTTTATTACAGGTTAATGCTTAATTTGGGGCTAATAGCGCTGTGTTAAAATCTCTGTTTTTTGATTTCCAGGTCAATGCCCAGCTGGAGAGCGCTCTGTGCTGTACTGCCCCCAGAAAATAGAACCAAACTGCGACAACCCTAATATCCAGGACAATCCGTTAGGAGCTTGCGACATACCCGATTGTTTCTGTAACGAGCCTAATGTCCGCGACTGAGCTCGGGCCGGTGTGTCCCGTTGAATGAGTGTCCCAAGGAAAATGATGGGTGTGCATAAACAATTTTTTTGATATAAATACATATAATATCAGATTTAAAGCCATAAATACCTTTATTCATTTAAAACTTACGATATACAAAAACTTACTTATAAAAAAAAATTGTGAGAGGATTTTATAAGCACATCTTTATCAATACCAGAATATCAGATTGCCCGTTGAAGTTGTAAAGGCCATCTGCGGTTAACAGCAGTGGTCAGTTCGAAAAAAAACAGAATATCAGCTCTTTAAACACCATAACCCGTAGACCGCCAGGAATCCAAACATAAAGAAAAATCTATTGTTTGTGACACTTCGAGGCGTCTCTGACAGTCATCGAGTTATGCTATGTTCAAGGCTGAAGGGCGATAGGCCATGCTTCGGCATAAAGGGGTCGTATCAACCAGAGTGATACCACAGTAAGATTACAACATTTGAGGAGAATCACCTCAATATGCTTAATGCTAAACGCCAACAACGGAATGAAAGACCAAAGGAAAAAAAAATTCAAATACATCTGTTATAGATACTTTTGTATCGTCAATTGTTATTATTATTATACTTTTATGACTCTACGGTTCGGAATAAGTAGGTTCTTCGAGAAGAGCCGGAAAGAAATTCGAGTAACTCTTTTAAACTTTTTATATCAGTGGTTACAAAGTTTTGTCATTAACCTACACATCACTTTACAATAATTTATTAAAAGATTTTGTAACTGAAACACTATGTGCAAGAGACCACACATCTTTATCCGATAAATATTCGTTTATTGTATAGTAACAATTTTTCATAAGATTTTTTAAATCTTTTATTTAAACCAGTGAAAGGGCCATTAAGCAAGATTTTGTGGTATTTTATTAAAGAATGTTATACCTCTACTAACAAATGATTTCCCTACTTTACTAAGTCTAAGATTTGGGACAGCAAGTTTGTTTTTGTTCCTAGTACACACGTACACAAACAACAGCCAGGGCCAGTTATACTGTCACTCGTGTGACAGAGTGTTTAAGACCAATTTTGGCCTAGCGAGCCATATCAGAAACTCATAACCAGAGAGAAAAATAATTATGCAAGGTTCACCGTTGAAATCGATGAGGAGGACTATACCACCTTAAGAAAAATGGCGCTAAATAACGCGCGCATTGTGTTGCAAATGATTGATTTCTTTTCCATATTTCCTTCCTCTACTCCATTTTTTAAGATTGACAATAAAGAAACAAGTTTTAATGTAAGAGAGAAAAAAAATATAATTCGCATTCACCCTAAAAAGGGTAGGTAAAACTAAAAAGTGATTTATAACAGGATATAAGTTATATCATCCCAAATACATGTCTTTTAGATATTTAATAAGAAATCTCTGTACATATACAAAAAGTTGGATCCTTTAATTCTAAGGAGAATCAATAAATTTTTATCTCTATATTTAGTAAAATTACTCTTTCCTTAAACAAAATAAAGCTCGAGAAAACAATGTGTAAAAAAGACCTCTCTAAATGTTACTTTATTTCTTAGCACAAAACATTGATAATTTCAGAAGAGGATGTAAAGACACAACAAACATTTTGAATCTTCCAAACCTCTGAAGATAAGGAAATTAAGATATGAGTCCGATACCAAAGTGAGACCACCACTTGAAAATACTAGGCTTTTCAATTACAAAGACCATTCTAGCTGTCGTAAAACGAGTGAAGGGGTGGAACAAAAGAAATGCCACTTTTATCTCGTTTCTTTGCCTCATGTTTACGAGATGTCATAAAGCTAATTCCACCTTTTGTCGTTGCCTTGTTTTTGCTGTTAGAGTGCGCTACGAAAAAATGGAAAGTTAAGAGTCCTGGATAAAACATTACGTTGTTTAAGCGGGCCACCCTTTTCGTCTCTAGTTCAGTAAGCGATTGACGCGCACAGAAAGAAAGCGTAACGGTCACAATATATTAATGAAAAATTCCCACGAATTCGAACTTTAAAATATTTGTTGACGTGTATTATGCAATATAATTAAAGATACTTTAGATTGAAATGTGAACGCAAAATAAAGACAATATGAATGCTTTTTAACATAATTCGATGCTAAATTAAAAAATGTGTAAGTGATTCAATGAATAAAATAGATGACAAATTGAAGTTTTTTTCTAAAGATTGGTTGCTATAAATAATTAAACCTGGATCGTATTACCCACTATTTATTGTTTGCAAACAAAATTCATTCAAAGTGTTGCATAATACCTTCAGCTGACGCAATTATATTGATACTCGAGAATTAGTACCCTGAAAGGTCGCCATAGGCTGTAAAGTTCAATTACAAATGTAATAGTATTAATAACTAGGGGTTGTGCGATATTAAATTCAATATCGCCCGTGGGCCAGCAATTAAACAAGTTTCGCTAGTTACAAACAACCTCGCGATGAGGTGTACTCGTTTACGCTTTTGCATTTGACATTATTTTATGTAAATAAATTATTAGCTTACTAATGTTTGGGTATCTTATTTTTATAAAATTTATAAATCAACAACAAACTGTGTTTAATGTTTTTACCATCCATTATTTCAAGTAAAATAATAATAAAATCAATTCATAAGATAAGAACGACCTCAGAAGAGTAATGTGAAATACTTCATACTCATTTTAAAACGTGTCAGATCTCTGCTTAAGCTTAGAAATAGTTATTTAAAATAATCAACTTACGTCTTATTCTTGTGGGAGATGGTTTGTAGTCTTAGATTATTATGTTCTCTGTCTACATTTATTTGTATTTGCGTATCATATGTATTCAGTTCAGCTTCCTAATTAAAGCATTTTGGAAGGTGGCATGCATAATTGGTCATTCAGAGCATTTTTAGTCCTGCAGAACAAAGTAAAGTAAGCTTAACTGAAAGGTTACTAATCATTCTGCTGTAACAGGAATGCCTCTTTGGGAGTGATGACGTAGTTAGGCCAACAGCGCGTCACGGTCTGTACGATCTATGCAGGTGTGACCCTATTGCTCTATGGGGACATAAAAGAGATCGGTTATTATTGACGCTTTGACTACAAAGTGTTTAGTTGTATATTTTGAACTCAATTATTATTAATTAGGATAATTCTGGAGTGAGGACCGCATCTTGGCCAAGGCAAAGGTCGATAGTGGACGCTGGATGAGAAAAGCGGATATCCGGAATATCTGAGGGAGACCTAGGTCCAGCAGTAGACTGTGATAGGTAGAAGAGAAGGATCGTTCTAAAGTTCGAAAAGCAATTAATGCTAAAGTAGTTTTATACATTTGTGGACTTAATGCCACGTCACCTACACCACGTCATGTAACGTCAGTGGACCGTTGCAGGTGCCGTAAAAGTACCAATACTTTAATTTCGCATTAAAATCATAGCTTAACTGATTATAAGAAGACGCTGTTGCCTTCACAGCCCAGCTTAATAAAAGTATTTACAAACATAAAACGATACAAGAAAAGGTGAAACTATGTAATGTATGAGATCGTAAGTTTCAATGTCAAATATTTGATTGAAAGTCTGTACTGTTTTATATGTTTCGGCAATGCAGGTGATTTTTCAATGTTTATTTTAAAATTATTTTCTCTGGTTAGAAAAGCACGTTAATTGGTTACCCCATATACCACAAAACAGTAATATTAAAAACGCAAAACACATAAGGCGTTTGATAAATAGTAACGCAAAAAATGCAAGCGGACCTCGGCCTACAAGGTGTCTTTTATGTAAAAGTATTATTTCTACATCAACATATTGAAAAACTCTTTGCAAAATATAAACGAATACAGGAACTTTAGGTAACTAGGTCATTTTTGAAAGTTCTGTTAATATTTGTGCAGTGCCAAACATAAATTAAATCGTACTGAAAGCTCGTCAGAACACCGAGCTATAAGCTGAGCTTTGCATACTGTTCTCATTAAATTGAAAGGAAGCTCAAAGCTGCTCGGTGGGCATGTCGGATACGGAGTGCTATGGTCTGGGTTGTCTGAGAAGGCCTAGAACTCGTTGTAGCTGTTAGTCGTGTCAGATTTTGCTTAAGATAGATAGATAGAATATTCTTAATTGTACAATTTCGAAACAATTAACAATTTAAAGTACATTAACAATAAAACATACTTAAGTTCTTTACTACTGAAAGTACCTATGCCTTTTCTAGATTCGATTTGCAGTTTATTTACTAGATTTTAGTGAACTTTGAGTTATTACGTTGAAATGTATTCCATTATTATACAAAGCATTCGTTTTATTGTTTATATTAGCTTCGTTTTTAATATTAATTTATTTGATAGCAACAGATCGTCACAACAGTACTAGGTTACAATAATACAACAGGAAAATAAATATAATACTGTAACACAATAGTACTTATAATCTGAAGACGTGAACACGATATGATCGATATGATATAAAAACTTAATTATGGTAATTGAATATCAAGCAAGACTTCTTATTTTTATGCATTCCATTGAAATATGTCGATGTATGTTTGAAGACCCATTTGGTGTTGCGGTTGAGAGGTCGGCCGCAACACCAAGGGTTCCGGGTTCGATCCCCGGGCAGTACAAACATTTGTGTGCATGAACATGTCTGTTTGTAATGGTCTGGGTGTTTTCTATGTATAATATGTATGTATTTACAAAAAAAAAATGTATATATGTATGTTTATCCGTTGTTTAGTACCCATAATACAGGCTTAACGCTTAACTTGGGGCTAGATGGCGCTGTGTGAATGTCAGTGGATATTTATTTATTTATGTCTAAACACTGTCCTGATGCAGTATCCTCCAGCCAACCTTGATATAAAACGTTTGAAATACCAAAAACTTCGACAATAGATTCTATGATCGAAGGCCCAAAAGATCAATTTTAAAACACAAATTGTCTAACCAAACCGTAAGCACTATTCAATGGTGGAAACTCGAAACAACGCTTATAAACTAATTGAGTCGCGAGAAGTGATCTGCTTAAAAACAACTTCGCAATGGAACTCGTCTCGTCTCGATCCGTTCGCAAACTTGGAATGCAAATGAAGCTACGTTTACCATACAATGGTGCTGTAGAAACGGAAGAATTACTGAATTTCGGTATCTTGTCTTGCGTATCTTTACTAATCTATCTAAAATTGGTTTGCATATACAATAAAACTAACTTGATGCACAATTCATTCAAAAGTGTCCGCGGCAAAATTTTGCCTATCGTCAGTTGGGTTTTTTTATTCATAATCACGTCGCTCGCTACATGTCAAAGTGACATAGTAGTCTGGTCATGCTTTTGATTTGTACCTTTTTAATGGCGCTTTAAGGTCAAAATTTTAATGAATAATTTTATGTTCTAAATATAACAATAAGTCAACGTATGACTCAAGCGGTTTATCTAAGATGAGTTCATTATGCTAGGGTACACATACATAACATTTTGTTAAAATATTTTGTATTCGTCTTTGATTCTCGAGCGTTCGAGAAGTTTTCCCAGCCCATGCTGACGGCCATCATTATGAAAAAAATGTACATAAAAATTAAATACCAATTGTAAACTGTGACTGTGTAAATTGTAACTGTTACTTACTTTAACAGATTTTCACAGTCTTCTTCTCTTCTTCTGCCTCTTCAGCGATAGTAAAAGTTTTTACCCCACGTGTTTTGGAGATAACAGTACCTTATAGTAAATATAATACTTGATGGTAGACTCGTTACTGAATCGTCTAGGTAGGTACCCCCACAGTGCCAGCTATCGTTCCGTGAAAAAGAAGTGTTTTGCAATTCTATGATTTGGGATGAGGGCCAGTGCCCACATCCCCACATCCCAAATCCAGTTGAGCTACAGTAAGCTGGTAAATTACTGGGTATAAGAGACCTTACCTGTGCTGTCTCGGGTGTCGGGCGCAGTGTGTCATTGGTGGAGAATAATGTTTATCTGTTGTTAGTCTCAACTTACTAGGTGTACTTACTAGATGAGCGTCCTGTCCATCCTGTACATTTGGTAACATAAAAATGTTAAGTTGAGCACGCTTCCTTGGTTCGGAGGACAGCCATCGGTCACGTCAATCTTGGGATAGTAGTTGTTAACACCTATCAATCCGCATTCCGCCCATTAGTGGGTTACGGCCCAATCTCTCCAAAACTACGTGCGGTAAGGCCTGTGCCCTGGGGGGCGTTACAATATAAGATGATGATGGTCAAATATACCTAATTTTCATAAGTGCAACATTTCACGTAGTCGAGCGACGTTGCGCGACGTAGTCTTGTGAATTAGCGCAACAAACTCTAAGTTTCCGGTGTGTCGCGTCTTTGTTGTACAAGAGTTTAGTTTGTTGCCGACAATCCGGCGTTGTTTCGCACGCACTTAAATACTTTGTGTAGTGTTCGAGTTTGCTTGGCGGAAAAGTTCGCGTTAAGTATACATTTGTAGTATTCATTTATTTGAAATTTTACTTATAAATGTGGTTGTATTTGCATTAATTTATAAAATAAGCGTACAATATCTATTATAATAAGCACAAGCAAGTATAAGCTCCCACTTGGAGATTTTGGACTTGGTTGTATGTGACTTGATAAGAATAGTTCAAGGGAAAATATATTATTTTACAAACATGAACATTATAGCAAGTATGAATTTTACTCAAAATAAAAATTTCAAGTGTCCGGGGCTATTTGGTGTGGACGGTTTCCTTAGGATATGATGGGTGCAGGTTCATATACCGCCACGTACAAATGACTTTTAAAATTAGACATAAATGTACATTCATCGACGTATTGGCGGGGGCACCGAAGTTACTATAATAATATCTCTTAATCACAAATCGTTACTAAAACGGTCGTATTCTTCATGAAACACCTGAATTTATTCCTGCAGGGTAGAAGTGTCAACGATCTCTAAACAGATTACCCTAAAGCCGTCTAAACTAGCTAGGACGCTGGAGAGAGGCATGTTTTACGCTAACTTTAATTCAAATTGGTGCAACGCCGGAACTGTGCTACTTTCAAAGTTATGTCGATATCCGATGGCAGAGCTTTGAGATGCTTTTTGAAGTCTGGGGCTTTCGTCCCTTTGTTCGGTGAAGCTGTGAAGGCCACAGCAAACAGCGGTAAGTCTTTTTTTTAAAAAAAAGGTTTTGAAGTTCTTCTTAATCTAATCGGTGCTTGTAACAAAATATGACACTATTACACTAAAAGTATGAAGAGTGTATTAGAGCGTCGGTGGCTCAATCGTGTAGTTTCCTTGCGATTGAAAGGGCGCAGGTTCAAATCCCGCCACGTATCAATGTGTTTTCGAATTTTCAGAATTATATGTACGTTATCCGACGCTTTATGGTGAAAGAAAACATCGTGAGGGAACCTGCACACGCCGGCGAAGAGATTCACAGGTTGTGCGTGAAGTCGGCCACTCCGCACTAGGCAAGCAGTTATCAATCAGCTTTATTCAATGTCCCCACCCAGGGGCACGAGCCTACCCGTAGGGTATAGGCATTAGTCATCCACGCGGGCCCAGTGCGGATTGGCCGACTTCACGCACAACCTTTTAATCTCGCAGGCATGTGCAGGTTTCCTCACGATGTTTTCCTCCACCGTAAGAGACAATTCGAAACAACATTGGCGCGTGGCGGGATTTGAACCTGCACCCCCCATATTGGAAGGCAACAATCCACACAGATGCAGATATTACCTAAATTAAATTAATGATATCCAACTAGTAGCGCTTTGTTATATAGAAAGTAGAAATGCATTTCAGTGTCCTCTGGTATTGCAAATGTACATGGGCGGCGGTGTCATTTACCATCAGATGAGCCGTTTGCTCGTTTGCCTGTTATAGCATAAAAAAAACTCAGTGCCAAATAGAAAGAAATAACGAAAGAAAAACATTCATTGACCACACAGTTACACATTTACATCTATATTACAATTATGACACAAAGGTGGGAAAACGTATTGATCATTATAAACACAGATGTGGTCAAATGGGCCCGGTCTCAGCATAGGCTGTCGTGACAAATAAGTATTATCACGGAAGCGCTGGTATTCTGACGAGGCCCTGGTGACGCCATACCATAATCTTAAACTAGTAATATTTACATGTACATTTACAAAATCATGAGCTACACAAAAAATATAAACACAGTATTCAAAAGAAAATCATTTCTTTTAAAAGTAAGGTATAAATGAAAAGCAAGGTAAGTTAAAAATATGTATATTATATGAGTTTAGTCATCTTTCACTGAATATTTATTTAAGATCCCGGTTAATTATAAACAGGATCATAGCAATCATAGTTAAAATGTCCAACACCCCAGCGACTATTCTAGTAAACAACTGTTACAACTGACCGTAACTTTGGCCGGCGTTAACAATTGCGCCCTCTCGTGTTGTATAGTAGAAGCGAAGCAAACATAATTTCGGGTTATAGCCCTTTTGTGCTGGCGGGTTATTTTGTGTTAAAGTTTCTAAGGGAAAATAAAGCGACAAATAAACTGTCTCCAAGTTCAGCGCCAATGGATTGTAAAAATGTTCTAAACGTCGCGTTTACAATAATAAACGTATATAAGGTTACCAAAACACGACTCATGATACTCAAAATTCCCAAAAAAAAGTTTGTATTTATTTGAAAAGGAACCGAAAATGCAATGAAAATGCATTGTTGAATGAACTATAATAATATTTCATTCAATTTTACTATAGCTTTAATTATATTCAATTTCCGAACAAGGAGTGAACAGACAAAAATAAAATGAACTAACTTAATTCTATCAAAAACTTGCGCCCGTGCTTTTTGTTGAGGCAGCAAATTTGAAGGAATTTGCCTACACCAACTCGGCAGGCGCTTTGAGCTATCGGCAAAGGGTTCTTTGTACATTTTCTACTCACTCTAACTATTCGATGTGCCTACATAAACTTGGGACTTCATCGTACAATGAACTTGATATTTTTGGATTTTTTTATTTACAAATCTTTGTGAGGAGTATTGCAATTTATGTTGTAGGTAACCTACTATCATTATGTTTTTCTGCAGTGGAAGACTAGACATTATTCAATGATGGATAGAATTCAAATTTGAGCAGCAGTATAGTTTAACACTATGCACTAATAAAGCAACCAAGTGTGTAAGTTATCTTATGAGACTTTTATTTGCTGTTAATATTTCTGCTCCAGGCATGTGCTTCTACGACCTATGTCGGTACATTAGTTCTGTCAAATAATGTATTAGCTAAAACTTTAATATTTTGATCGCTTATTTGTTTTTTTTTTATGTTAAAGTGTACGGGACGGTCAAGATGCTCACCTGATGGTAAGTGAAACGCCTGACCACGACAGAGCGGCATTGAAGTAGACCAATAACTGAGGGACAGTTATTATTCTCCGCCAACGCCGCACTGCGCCTGACACCAAAGACAACAGATGCTAGGTATCTTATACCCGGTAATTTTACTAGCTACAGTGCCCTCATCCCAAAACACAAAAATGCATAACACTCCTGTTTCACGGGACGATATACGGCACTGTGGTGGTAGACCTAGACGACTCAGTATCGTGTTTGCAATCTAGTAATTTAACAAATATTATTAAAGGCAATGATTTTCTTTTGAATACTGTGTTTATGGTTTGTGTAACTTATGATTTTGTAAATGTACATGTAAATATTACTAGTTTAAGATTATGGTATGGCGTCACCAGGGCCTCGTCAGAATACCAGCGCTTCCGTGATAATACTTATTTGTCACGACAGCCTATGCTGAGACCGGGCCCATTTGACCACATCTGTGTTTTTAATGTTCAATACCTTTTCCTACCTTTGTATCATAATTGTAATATAGATGTAAATGTATAACTGTGTGGTCAATAAGTGTTTTCTTTCGTTCTTTCTATTTGGCACTGAGTATTTTTGTATGTTCTTTTTGTTCTTAACTCCACAGTCTCGATGCTCTGTTTTACACAAAAGATGTTCAAAAACTGTGTTAACGTGTCTCCGACGACGCGCCTTTGTGAGAGACTTCAGATATCCATTCTCAGCATTAAATCTGTCTCTGCTGATTTTATTTAAAATGAACTATGAAGTGAATAAACACTTTTTATATTTTTAATTAAAATGAAGTCCGATGTTATTCCTCTAATGAATACCTAAATATTTGAATGCGACATTTTAGACACTTATACAAAAAGCTTAGATTTTCATGCAAAACTCTATAAAGGGTATGGATTAAAATAAAGTGGAAGGCTCGATACCAACCCCAGCTTTTTACGTTAAACGTTTATGGATACTTGTCTATCCTGCTTGGGGAATTAAACCTGACTCTTTGGTGAAGTCTCTATCATCATCAAAGCTCATTAAACGCGGGCCTAGTGCGGATTGGACGACTCACACAACCTTTGAATCTTCGCAGCGTGCATGAAGGTTCCTCACGATGTTTACCTTCACCGTAAGAGCGTCGGATAACGTACATATATTTTCGAAAATTCGAAAACACTGGTACGTGTCGGGATTTTAACCTCAGCCCTCCTGGTAGGAAGGCGACAGTCCACACCATTATAGATAGAGCCACCGACGCTCAATATATCAATCGAAGTCTCTATATTGTACGTAAAAATATTCATTCAAATTTTGACCTTCACGCGTCATAGAGCCCAAAATAAATAGCACGAGCTCTCTGCTATGGAATTGTGACATGTAGCGAGCGACGTTATTATGAATGAAAATTCTGCCCAACTGACGCGATGGGCAGAGTTTACCCGCGGACACTTGTTGAGTGAGATTGTGTGAGTTTATTATTTATCTAAAATTCCGAAAAAGAGTTAATTGTGCCGATAAGAAAAATACCAGATTTATATGTATGAAGTTTTAGTTACAATATAATCTATAGACAGCATTGCTCATGCAAGGAAACCCCCACTCGGCATCCCCACAGGAAGTGTTGGAAACAGAAAAGCCTACAGTTGTGTTTTGAATAATTTTCGCGTTTGTATGCCCATTGCCTGCACACCTACTGCGCTCATATTTATTCAACATATTCGCGGCTAACATTGTACAGGTTGCGAAAAGGTTTAGTTTTTATAATCGAACATGTGATATCAATTATGGAGGATGTACCGACGACTTGCGAAAGGTCGCTGGTGGAGGCTGGATGAGAAAAGCGGTGGACCGGTATATCTGGCGCAAAATGGGGAAGATGTCTAACAGTGGACTATAATAGGTTGAAGAGAGAGAGATAGATGTTGTTTTCGGACTTTGTGAGTGAGTTTCCACTAAAAAATGGAAGCAAGGCGATAGATTTGATACTGGGTTGACAAGGTATGTAGCTCGGTATCTAATATCCCGTGAAACTGTATTGCAGATAAAGGCGCTAAACTCGGTACTGAGTTGTCTAGTAGGTACGCGGTGCCAGATATTGTCCCGTAAAAGGACTTTGCACTTCTGTGTTCCGGGATGAAGTCACTGTAGCTAGTGAAATTACCGTGTATAAAAGTCCTAACATCTGTTATCACGGATGACGGGCGCAGTGCGTTGTTGATGGAGAATAACTGTCTTTCAGTTGTTGGTCTCCTTCAAAGCCGCTCTGTCATGTCTGGCCTATCACCTACCATCAGGCGAGCATCTTGACTGTCCTGTACGTTTGATAGCATGAAAAAGGCATCACCCTTCCCCAAAGTACAGTTAAATTATTTATTCTATGTAATTTAATACTAAACGTATAGAAAGACAGAAAGAAAGAAAAATAATTATTTGGGCAATAAAATTGTAACATATTATTCTTTAAAAATAATTATAATGTTACTAAAATGGTGGCCACTCAGCTAATGCCAAGACAGTTTTGTCAAGGCGCTGTTTTGCAGTGGAACCAAAGAGAAAAAAATATATAATAAGAAAATGAAATAATAATCCCACCAAAAACATTCTGTAAAAAAGACAATGACGTGCCAAGTCTAAGGTTCCTTACTGCAATTAATTAATTATTATGGTTGATGTTGTGTGACTTGGCCCTTGAAGAGTACACAAGGATACAAAACTAGGTGCTTCATGACACCATTGCACCAATCTGTCGCCAGAACGGCTACCCATTGACGGTACAAATTTGCCACTTGGAAAACGGTGATTCAATAGCCCATCGATTGTAGGCTTAATAAAGCCACTAACGTATAAAGAATGTTCAACGGCCAAGTCACACAATATTAACCATAATAATTAATTAATTGCAGTAAGGAACCTTAGACTTGGCACGTCTTTGTCTTTTTTACAGAATGTTTTTGGTGGGATTTTACTTTTTTTTGTAGAAACTTGAAAGGAATATGAGACGACCCATTGGGTGTAATGGTTGAAACGTCGGCTACTACACCAAAGGTTCCGGGTTCGATCCCCGGGCAGTGCCTACAAATATTTGTGTGCACCAACATGTCTGTTTGTATTGGTCCATGCCCCCCGATTTTTGACATCGGATGAAGCGGCCCACCATGTTAAATATATATTGTTTAAAGGCGGTATGTCAATCTCTTATAGTTTGGCTGGGCTCCTTTGTTCTAATCTAATCTAAGCAGGGTCACCAGGTACTCCAGATCTTCGATTATCCAAGTTATTATAGTTTTCCCTTTATGTAACCATTAAACCCTGACTCTGTACCAAATTTCAGCTCTGTGAGTTAATGGGAAGTACTCGTCTATTTTGATGATTTTGTTTATCTAAGCAGGGTCACCAGGTACTCCAGATCTTCGATTTCGAATTTTATAGTTTTCCCTTTAGTAGCCATTAAACCCTAACTCTGTACCGAATTTCAGCTTTCTGAGTTAATGGGAAGTACTAGTTCTATTTGATGATCATGATGAGTGAGTGAGTGAGTGACTGTCGAAAATGTGAAACTTTGCTTTCGCTTAACGTCGGAACTAAATGACCTACAGACTTGAAATTTTGGATTGAAAGTAAGTTATTATATCTTACTAGATGACGAAAATTTCAGCGCTCTGGTATTATTCAAAGGTTCTCAAATCGGGGCCTGAAAATGCGGCGAAATGGATCCTGTAAAGGATGGTACGGCAGTGTTTGCTTCGCGCTCGACTTGGCGGGGGCACTGCCGTGCCCTCAGATGTATCGGGACTTATCGTAAAGTCCGGTTTTGTTTCCGGATGGATTTTTCTCCGTTAACCACTGATGGTCTTTCACAGCTTGAGTGGTAAATTGGCTAGTGAAAAATAGCTCATAGACCAAAATTCAGATCCAGAAAAGTTATATTCGCTCGCAAAGGCCCAAGGCCTCATAGAAATAAGTTATTATTCTTTTAAACTTTGAGCAAAGTTCCCTTAATGTAACTTTTAAGCATTATAACAAAAGCAAACAATTTTCACTTTCAAAAGCATCGAATAGATTTTATAGGAATGATAAATTTAGCAACACAAACCCATTGTTAACAGAGTTTGTGGAAATTTTGTATTGTTTAATCAAAACTGCAGAATTTTGTTTGTTAGTCAAATTGAAAGCGGAATGAAACTCGCGTTACACGATATCCATTTGCATGAAATGCGAGTATTTTATGAATGAGGTATTTAAATAACATTACTCACAGCTTTGTAATAAACTACATTATAAATAAACATATATGTGGAAACTTTTAAATGCATATATTATATATTTTTTTGGAAATACTAGATATTTTACATAGAAAACACCAAGATCGATACAAACAGACATGTTCATGCACACAAATGTTTTGGTTGTGCCTGATAGATTGTTATGTCAGTCAGTCACCTTTGAGTTTTATATGTTTAGATGAATTTTATCACCTCATGGTGTTAGCAAATAAAATCCTACCATGTGACAACGAATGAGTGCAAAATGTTAACTGTTCAGGCACAATTACGATCCCATAAACACATTTTAATATTAACAGAAGTGCGGTCCTAGATTGATACAAATTAGGTCACAACAATTTATTTATTTATTAACAAATGCATAGTGACTTACAGTATACACCAAAATGTCAGCACGCTAGTTTAAAATAATAAAATACAAAACGTCAAAATGTCAAAATGCTATAATATTAATGAAAGTATGTCAAAGAATCAATAAAACATAAAGCAAAATATAAAATTCAATAAAATACAAATATGTCAAATAATAAAATTAAAATAAAAAGAAATTAAATAATAACATAACACAATTCAAATGAAATATGTATTTTTAAATGTCAATTACAACATTATTTAGAATCAAAATATAGATTATTAATAAACAAAACGGCCTTTTTCATTATTTGGGTTAAACTGTCGACAAATAGGTCAATATCATAGTCGTGGACGAGCATGTCGGCAATAAAAGATATCCGCGAACAAATATTAAAAAGTTTTCCTCGATTTCTCTAGTGTTCATTATCAGATCCTGACTATCTAAAAATGGGACCACCTCTGAAAATTCCTCTTTCCAACAAAAAAGAATAAAAGTTCATAAATGATGAAGATATCCGCGAACAAACATAAAAAACAACATAATATTATATAGGTACGGTTGAATTGGGTAACCTCCTTTTTTAAAGTAAGTTAAAAATCAAACGGAAGGTGATTGCACTGCACTCAAAGTAACAATTTACAAAATTACACATTTAATTTTTAACTCTTTCTTTGATTTCCTCGTATTCAACGTTCATTGTTATTAAGAATCGCATTTTGAGAATTAGTAACAGTGCATTATTGCAAGCAGTTACTCGTACCATGCAATTTTTATTTATTCGCTCACCGCATATTTAAGGTACTCAAAAGGTATTTAAATACATAGAATAGTTAAGGCTTTTATCTACGCCTGTACAGTGCGTATTGGTTTTGAAAACACAGATTTTAGACTGAAATCTGTGATTGAAAGAGTATCGTTATTTGGCAGTTTGCAACGACGTGCAAGTGAAATTTATTTAGAGCTCGCAACACTACAAAACCGAGGTTCCGTTGATCATAGCAACTATATGGTTTTGCTGAATCGATACCCTTTTCGAGACAGCCTTTCTGTTTAACATACAAAATAGGTTAGTTAGCTCTCCCTGCAATATCCTAAGTCGAAGATTACTTGAGACTTCATATAATACGAACAACTCTCTACTTGATTACTAACTAATATAAAAAAGTTGGCTCGTCACGTATGTCACAGAACCGATGGCTGTTGGAGCAGACGAGTTGTGGAGTGTAGACCGCGTCTTGGCAAGCGTAGCGTAGTATGCACTCCGGCCCGATGTACCGACTTGCGAAAGATCGCTGGTGGAAGCTGGACGAGAAAAGCAAAGGACCGGGATATCTGGGATAGAATGGGGGAGACCTAAGTCCAGTAGTGGACTGAGATAGGTTGAAGAGAGATTAAAAAAGGAGAAAGTTAAATGATCAACTAAATTTGTTATAAACTTAGTTCTCATCCTATAACCAAGTCCACAGATTCCAGAAATGCGGATTGATGTGTGTAATCGACAGCCATCCTAAACATGTAGTCGAGTTTGAAGCACTTATGTAAATAAAAATAAAATAATTTTGTTTTTGTAATATGGATGAAAATAAATAAATATGCTTTGACATTTACATAAGCCTGTATTATAGGTATTGAACTACGGAAAAACATACCTATATCATTATTTTTTGTAAATACATATATAAATTATACATAAAAAACACCCAGACCTTTACAAACAAACATGTTCATGCACACAATTGTTTGTACTGCCCGGAGATCGAACCGGGAACCCTTGGTGTTGCAGCCGACGTCGCGACCATTACACCTGATGGGTCGTCAAAAATTAGATTAATTATGTGGATGCTTATTCAAGTGGTTTACGATTACGTAAGCTCTCGTTATGTCATTATTCTTTGCTGTTTTGACTTACCCCTAAGTCACCCTTCGACCCTACTGAAGTCATACGACAAGGGCAGAGTCGAAACTAAAATAATTAAAACACTAGACAGGGTTGTTTATTTGGGCATAACTACGTTCAAACTATACCAGACGGAGTTTCTTTTCTTAATCCCAATTGCTTTTCTTATTAGTTAAATAAATTTGTGTTTCTATTTGATTTTGATTACTTATAATATTTGTCTAACAAATTATTATAATATAAAATAATTATAATATTTTTAAACCAGCCTGAATAAGGTTAGCAGACGAATATGGACTAATAGGGATCGGTCCGCCTAAAAAATATTAGGGGATGCCTGAACATTTTAGCATGTTACTTAATTATTTTATTTTAAGAGTATATCTGAGCAGAGCATCGGTGGCTCAATGGTGTGGACTGTTGCCTTTCGATAGGGAGGGCGCAGATACAAATCCCGCCACATACCAATGTTTTTTTGAATTTTTGAAATTATATGTACGTTATCTGACGCTCTTACTGTGAAGGAAAACATTGTGAGGAATCCTGCGCACGTCTGCGAAGAGATTCAAAGGTTGTGCGTCAAGTCGGCTACTGGGCCCACGTGGACGAGTAACGCTTATACAACCTACCTATACGGGTAGGCTCGTGTTCCTCGATGGGGACGTTTAATGAACTGATAATAAATTTTCTTTAACAAACTTCGCATATTTTACGTCTGTAGATGCCGAAACGCACTTATACTTTCTTATTTCTGGCATAGAACCACGAACATCATAAGAAACATAAGTGTATTATTAAAATATGAATTGAGCCTCTTACTCAAACAGTCTCTCGGTTGATGAGGTGGTGATAGGAGTACTTAGAAAAGGTAAAGTCGAAGAGAGTCCAACAAACGTTACGCTTGACGATGCGGTCTACACTCTCAGAAGTCATCGAGGCTTAGTCGTTTATAATATAATTAATAATTCCTTGAACTATCACCAGCTGTTAAAGCCAACTCATGTTTCATAAATCTCATCTGCATATATTATTGATTTGTACAAAATATGCACAAACTTTGCCATCAAACAACCAAAGAAACTGTACGATAAACAATTCAAAAGACAAATAACGTATGAACGCCTTTCTACTTTGTACAAAGAATATTTGAGTTTAACATTCCTTTTGCAAGGACTTTGTTCAGCGTACCAAATAAAGGGGAAATTTAAAATGATTCGAGATCTAAGGATAGTGCTAATAGATTGTTATAATGTTGTATTAGAAGGGTGTGACATAAAAACCCTTTTAATACATAGACCAAGTATCATAAATATCCATCCGAAGTCTCGTGGACTGGCCATCAATTTCTTCATGGAAATAAATAATGAATGTCTACTGACCACAGCGCTATCTAGCCCCAAACTAAGAATTAGCCTGTAATATGAGTTCTAAACATCGGATAACCATGCTATATACATTTTTTTTGTAAATACATACATATAATACAAAGAAACACTCAGAACAATACAAAATGACATGTTCATGCACACAAATGTTTTAATGCCCGGAGATGAAAACCGGAACCCTTGGTGCAATAGCCGACGTCTCAACAATTACACCCAACAGGTCGTGTAAGTAAATATAATTTGAGAAAATTTCTACCTAGCAGCTTCGTTTCGCAGACACTTTATTCTAGCTCTAAGGCGCTTACAGTCTATTATTTCAGGTTTATCTATTGTTTTGACATATTTGTCTTTAAATTTGTTTTGCTGAAAATAATATATTTCAAACTGTGCTCAGGTGACGCGTATAAATTGGCGCTATAAAGAAGTTTGAGACTTCAGTGCTTTGACACTCGAGTGCGTTTTATGATATAAGTATACAGGACGGTCAGGACGCTCACCTGATGGTAAATGATACGCCTGACCATGACAGAGTGGCATTGAAGGAGACCAACAACTGATAGACATTATTATCACATTATTATTCTCCATCAAAGCTGCACTGCACCTGTCACCCGAGACAACAGATGTTAGGTCTATTTACCCGGTAATTTCACTAAATACTTGTAAAGTGCCCTCATCCCAAAACACAATAGTGCATAACACTCCTGTTTCACGGGATGATATCTAGCACTGCAGTGGTACCTTCTGTATCGAGTCTAACACCTAGTAAAACATACTATCGAAGTACTGGCTCTTAGAAGTTTACCGCTTTTTAATATAAAAGATTTTTTTTATGATAACTTTCTTCTAAAATCTCTTATAACAGTTATAATCTAAAACAACACAGACCAATTGATGTCAAGGACGGAAACTTAAGAACAGCCGACGCTGACATAGTAATGGCGTGACACTTCATAAAATAACACGAGACAGGACACTTTGCTTTCAAAAACTTGATTTTGGTTAGGCGAAAGATCAACGAGTTATGTGCGTTGGACAAGGTAACTCGGTTTAGGTATTTTAAATAATGTTCCTTCGACGTTTCTTACTAAATAATAATTATTTTGATAACATATTAACAAAAGAAAAATATCAGTAACGTATTTTTTATTAGGTTAAAATTTAGCACAATCATGTTGTTTCTGTTATTAACGCTCTGATGATGCCAAATGACCGCTTAGTACCGACGGTAATGAGTTTCATAATTCAGCATTTCACATTAAAAAATCATTATCATCTTGGCTCATATTCATACGTCCCCACTGAGGGGTACGAGCCGACTTCACGCTCAAACTATGAATCTCTTTGTAGACGCGCGCAGGTTTCCTCAGGATGTTTTTCTTCACCGTAAGAGCGTAGGATAAACTTACAATATCATTTCGTGGCATATAAAGTACGTGACGAAATTTGAACCTGTAACCTTCAGATAGGAAGGCAACAGTCCACAACAACGAGCCACCGCTGCTCTCCAATAAAAATTCAAGTAATATTTCTCAGTATGTCAGTGTGGTTGCTGACTTGTGAAATAGAGGTGTTCAGTCATATTGCCATGTAATTTCACTAGTCAACTATCGTGTATTCCAGGCTCAAGAGTGAAAAAACAAAATTACTGGATGCTGTGATCTTAAATATCTTAATGATACATCACTAATTACATTTTGTTTATACGTGAGAAGACTAACTTAATTCGTAAAATTTCAGAATTAAAACCAAAGAAGATCCATAAATTTACTTCGAACATTAATGTATTCTGCCACTAAGTATCCAGTGAAGGGAACTGACGAAGGCTCTTACTGAAAATTGTGATGGGCCATCTTGAGGGCTTTAAGTTCGCTTCACTTTAACTTTAAGGGCGCCCTGCAAAGGGTTGGCTGTGCTAAGATATTCTATGTACCTATTCAACTTTTACGCTTCCAGGTTATGTCACCTCATAAAGAACGCTCGTCGTACTCTTTTTTCATGTAGTTCCCACCAACAATTTTCATCTTTATCTTTTTTGCAGTCCACTGCTTGATGTTATTATGTTTGATATATTTCTGGGAGTTTTTCATGTTATTAAAGTGACTTGTTGTGTTAACCTCAGCCTGAAAGATGTTTTGTGACTTGTTCTCCTTATGAAGTTTATCCAAAAGTTCGGTACATTCTGAAAAATTCAGGATTTTGAATTAGTTTAAAGATTTAAAAAATCATAAGTAGTAATTGCTCCGTTAATGTTTCATTTCCCTTGTAACCAGCTGGACATGAGCCCACTTGCGCCAGACATCCCTGGTCTTGGCTTTCCTCATCCAGCCTTCACCAGCAGTGATATATGGTAAGCAGTCAATTGTTTCGGTCGGATGACGTTTTAGGCACTTGACATCCTTCACTCCGTTACAGATCTTCTAAGAGTTCTGTAACGCTCAAGAACAGTCAATGGACTGATGGTAATGACCATTCCAAATTATTGATTCGACCACTTCCTTTTGCAGAATATTATACGGCTTTCAAAAAATTACGTGATTATTTCCAAAGCCTGCGTATTTTAGAGCGGCCAACCTGACCTGTGGTGTTTCTACTAAATACTGTTACTCATCATCTGATGATTACCCAAACATCAGCACTTTTCAGTGTTAAAACTCGAGTAAAACTTCTTATCAGATATTTACCTAACTAGGAGTTTTTCAACTGCTTCCCAGCACTCACCGCATTCGTAGATCGTCTCGAAAGTTTCTTAAGATGCTAAGCACCGCGGGAACAGAACTACCCACGCCACCTGTTCGCGGTTTAATTATTATTTAAATTTAATTATTCCCCCACTAATTGCCGCGAACTTTAAGCAGATTACGACAGAGTTCGCGCATCTTAGACACTGCGGGTTCGAGAGACGCGGTCGGGTATCGAGCGGAGAGGTTGCGGTAGCGCAGTTTTTTAGCCCATAAGTCGAATGGGTCCAATTTATGTTAATGGGTCGCAAGAGACTCTGGTCAAGCACAATTTGTTTACTATGATTTGTGTATAGGGTAATGTTCATGAAATACTAAATATTGTTCTGACTTAATTAACGGGAAAATCTTAGTTGTGTTATGTGTCATGTTGTATGTAACCTTTCAAAGGAACAGAATAAAAAATCTATCTCCGTAACCTGGTTTTTAGCAACCTCAGCACCAATTTTCTGTCAAGTTGTTTCAGATTTTTGAGTTTTATGAGTATAATATACCCTACCTTTTTTCATCAAGAAAGTATTTAAGTAACGAAACCGTTTTCAAATATTCGTTCATGTTAATTTTGCAAAATATTTATATTATCATTTAAAATCAATTGGCTTGCAATTCATGGAATCAATTCTTCTGGCTTTCGACATGAAAATCTTGAATTTCTTCACGCTTTATCGCTCTTACCACAACCTCTGCTGACATTCACGAGTGAATATTAAGCTCATTTAGTTGCAAAGAAAACAGATGAGTGCGCCTCGTTTCTAACTGTGTGTGTACTTGAAATTAGCTGAACGGATTTCGAATGGTTTTTAGTTTTGCAGTTTAGTTCAATTAAGCGCATAGGTACGTGTGCAATGTATAACTATTATCATTGCAACCACAAGCTGTTTAATGCTTAATATTTTACAAGGAATCTTACAAACTTTCCATTAATGGTGATTTTCGTTTCGTTTGTGTTGTTCATGGCTTTTGCTGCAGTTTTTAATAATATATTTTTATTAGCTTAGTTTTACCAAGCTAAGTCATTTCATATCTGCTTGGTTTTTAGATTTGCGTAGAGATGTGGAATTACTCTGCATTTTCTATCGCTTGTAATTATCACGACAAGTTTTCAGTTAAAATTAGTCATATCGTTCCTGCTGCTACATTTCATTAACTTACAACGAGACAATGGCATAATCTAAGTCATTTGGATGCAGAAAAAGAAAAAAAACAATAATTTTTCTTTTTTTATTTTACTGATAAACAACTAGCATCTAGTTTGAGAGCGTCGGTGGCTCAGTGGTGTGGACTGTCGCTTTCTACCGGGAGGCTGAGGTTCAAATCCCGACACGTACCAATGTATTTTCGAATTTTCGAAAAATATATGTACGTTATCTGACGCTCTTACGGTGAAGGAAAACATCGTGAGGAAACCTTCATGCACGCCTGGGAAGAGATTCGAAGGTTGTGTGTGAAGTCGTCCAATCCGCTCTGGGCCCGCGTGGACGACTAAGGCCTAATCACCCTATAAGGGTAGGCTCGTGCCCCTCGGTGGGGACGTTTAATGAGCTGATGATGATGATGATCTAGTTTGTTACTCGTACTTACTGTATACTCGTATTTAAAATATAATTGTGTAAAAGTAGCGTTTCTAAGACATTATTATCAATTAAAGTATTTTAAAGAAAACCGTAAAATTCTTAACTTGTGTTAATAAAATCCAAAACATCCAAGTCGAGCTTGATTAAATACAAACTTCTAGTTGCGAGATAGCACCTGTATAGATATTCTTAATAACTTATAACCCGTGCAAAGTTTCGCATTTCACTGGAAAACTTCTTGAGTGTCTCTTAAAAAGTCGTCAACAAGTTATAGATGTATTAAAAACTTGGTACAAGACGCTTTTAAGACCTGGATGGCTCAATACTGGTAAGTCCTTTCAACTTTCAATGGAGATTTCTTGAGGTTTATTTAGGTCTCAGTATGTAGTTTTGACGACCCATTTGGTGTTGCGGTTGAGACGTCCACTGCAACACCAAGGGTTCCGGGTTCGATCCCCGGGCAGTACAAACATTTGTGTGCATGAACATGTCTGTTTGTAATGGTCTGGGTGTGGGTTTCTATGTATAATATGTATGTATTTGCAAAAAAATGTATATATGTATGTTTATCCGTTGTTTAGTACCCATAATACCGGCTTCACGCTTAACTTGGGGCTAGATGGCGCTGTGTGAATGTCAGTGGTATTTATTCATTCAATCTGAGCGTACAGTATAATCCCCTGATCTTAAGGTCTTGCTTTTGAACGCATGTGGAGGTAGAACACAAACAAAAAAGTTACTAGTTTAATAGGACATTAAGGCCGCCTTTGCCCACAGTATTAGTTTTTATGTTTGTATTCAATTCACTGTGAGCAATAAAGAGTCTATCTATCTATCCCTTACAATATTGAAACTCAATCATACCAAATAAATAACTGATCAAATGTTTCGAGTACTCAAAGCAATTGTAAGGATAAATTTCTACGAACACTTTTAACTATTGTAAGGCAATATAATTATACTTACACAAAGCTAATACAAGGCTCTCCCCTTCCTGTATATGTATATAAAGACAACCCATTGTACCTAACGCGCCAACACCGCCAGACCACGATTAAATATGTCCGTAATACGTTATTAGAAAGCGAAGTGGCTGCGTCGAACCAATTCCATTTATAATTGATCGCCGTGGTCGACTCGCCGTTTGTATAGGACCTGCACATTTGGTCTCTGAAAAGGTTTGTACCACTTTGCTCCATTGAATAGCACCAATTTCTTATCAACTTGTAGGTTGGAGCAGATGTTTCTAGAGTGTAGACGGCGTGTAGGCGAGCGTAGCGTTAGACACTCTCTGGTCCAATGGACTGATGATTGTAAAAGGTTGCGTGGAAGCGAACGAGAAAGTGGAGAATCGGGGTGAATGAAGCAAAGTGAGATAAAACTTGCAGTAGAGTCATAGGTGGAGAGCGCCTTATCAATGACTTATGAGGCTTATTATTATATCTTGCAAGTTAATCAATTGTGACATAGTTCCGCCATCGAATCATCATCATCATCATCAGCTCATTAAACGTCCCCACCGAGGGCACGAGCCTACCCGTTTAGAGTGATTATGCCTTAGTCGTCCAAGCGGCCCAGTGCGGATTGGTTGACTTCACACACAACCTTCGAATCTCTTCGCAGGCGTGCATGAAGGTTTCCTCACGATGTTTTTCTTCACCGTAAGAGCGTCGGATAACGTACATATATTTTTCGAAAATTCGATAACACATTGGTACGTGTACGGTATTGGTACGGGATTTGAACCTCAGCCTCCGGTAGGAAGGCGACAGTCCACACCATTGAGCCACCGACGCTCAACGTCGGTCATCGAATAATGACCAACAATGTATCTCTGATTTTTCTGTACTTGGAAAGGCACGTTAAGGCGTTGGTTGTGGTTATTATTTTAGAATCAAAACTGTTAAATCCATCAATATGCAAAGTCTCGTGGGTTAAGGCTTATATGCTCTGCAGTAGAGTTGGAGTATTTGATAGTCTATTCTAAGTATAGACTCTATACCATTCATAGTAAAAATCTTAGACGTAGTGTGACGAATAAAGAAAATGCATTGAGAACAGAAGAGAACAAGCTAGCCACTGATCTGTGACAAAAACATAATAAAAGCCTTAATTTAATCAATTGATTTTGACTTGACTTTCAGTTCAAATCCCGCTGTATAGGGAACATACCTGAGTACCGGTCTGGAGGCGACCGCAACCAACTCAAATTAATTGTAAGCCTCTATACCGGCACTGAATATTGTCAAACGAATGGCCTTAACGAGATACGGAAAGTGTACAACTAAGTGTAACGGTACCGCCGATAATTCTGCGGTTTTCACCTGCTAAAGAATTATCAGTCCTTAAAAATGCATTTAGATGTAAGAGGTATAAGTTTTTTCACAGAATAAGCAGAATAATTATTAGTACTTAAACGCAATTAGGAAGTAAAAATGCTAATCGCCGAAGACTGAATTTAGTGAATTTGAATTAGGTATGTGTGAGTATTATTAATTTGGAGCGTCGGTGGCTCAATGGTGTGAACTGTTGCCTTCCGAGCGGGAGGGCGCATTGTCAAATCCCGCCACGTACCAATGTGTTTTCAAATTTTCTAAATTACGCTATTCGACGCTCTTACGGTGAAGGAAAACATCGTAAGGAAACCTGCGCACGCGTGTCGTTCGCGTGGACGACAGAGGTTTATACACCCTATACGGGTAGGCTCCTGCCCTTGGTGGGGCCGTATAATGAGCAGATGATGATTATTAATGTGTTTAAGTATGAGTATGTGCCCATATTTATCGACGCGACAACAATATCATAATCGCCACAATGAATCCCATAATTTATTATTGTTATCTCTCTTTAAAAGTTTAGATCACGTATTTATTAAATACAATAATATATTAAAACAGTACTTTGCGGATCTCAAGGTCAAAAATATTTGTCATAAGGCCCAAAAAGGGAAAATAGGTCTTATTTTATTTCATAGTTTTAAAATAATAAGGTTAAAATATAACTGCTTTTAGATATTCCGAAAATTGATAAAAAATTCGATTATCCAATTGTCAAATAAACTTTTGATACTTTTCTATCACACGAAAAAATACATCTAACGAAATCCGAATAAAAATAAACCCCAAGTCCCCAGAAAATGAGCATAAATCGCCCCATCGTACCACTGAACGCGGCGCCCAATTTCACCATAAAATTCATAACCCCAAAATCATCGCCAAACCGACAAAACCGAAAAAAAGTCACTGACAAAAGCGCGCAAACTTATTACACTTCATAAAAATACGGATAACCTCATTTTCCACGCGCGGGAACTTCCCAACCTCAACACTACCAGGGATTGTTGTGCAAAACAAAATAAACAGGCTCAAAACCCTGAACAAACTGCGGGGCGACAAGCCGGAGGCTCTCAAGGAGGATTTGGCACAATAAAAATAAAATAAATGCCCCGTGCCATATTGTATTACCCGCTTTTTTGGCAGACACAGGCAATATTGGGGGAGAGCGGTCGCATCGCGCCAATCGACTTTACTTTTCTTTATATCATTCGTGATTATGTCAGATTGTACATGGCCAGCACTTTTTTTTCTGGAAAACTCTATTGCTTTACGTCGCTGTATTAGGATCATGTATTTGGAAAGATAAACGTGTTACATGCAAAAATAATTTTTAAGTTTTCTAAAATTTTGTTTCTAATTTCAATTGAAATTTTATGCGTTTAATGATTTGGTATAAGCTTCAAAATAAATAGAGATAAACTCAACCTGATTATTGTTTCCATTTTTTATCTTTGAAATTAGACATTTTGTTTTGGTATTTTAAGACAGAAGGCATGAAACTATCACAAGTAAGAAGTGTCTGTCTTTTGTGTGATTATCTTTTTGAATCATTTATTTCAATATATTGTAACATAATTAATTTCCAGAAATTTGACACGTGGAACTACTGCATTGAGTTTATCTAATTTATCGTCAACTTGCTCATGATCTGATTTTGTTTTTATCAAATGTATGCCAATACCTACATGAGACTCTAGTACAACCTGCCGTTTAGAGCCCTGGTTCCAACGACCAACCAACAGGCATAAAATAAAATTAGATGACACCTTGTCCAGGTGCAAGCATCATTATCAGCGCATAACAGCCTACTACAGTGCACAGGCCTTCCTGTACAGCATAGCTATGGGAGATTAGGCCGATCATGACTCATGATAAGCACTACAAGTGCATTAATAAATCACTTGAGATACAACTACTTAAAAAGGTCCCACTTGTGACTGCAATAAATAAGTGTCAAATGGTGTGGACTGTTGCCTACTAATCGGGAGGTGCCGGTTCAAACCCGCCACGTACCAATGTGATTTCGAATTTTCGAAATTATATGTACGTTATCAGACGCACTTACGGTGAAGGAAAACATTGTGAGGAAACCCGCGCCTGCCTGCGAGATTCAAAGGTTGTGCTTGAAATCGGCTAATCCGAAACATCCCAGTCCCGAATAGAATAAATAATCGAAACACAAAAACTATCTAACGCGTTTACCGTGCCTATAATACAATTAGTACCGTCTGCCGTTTCACTATCAAATTCACCTTTGTGCTTACTTCCAGGGTTGTCGTTTGAGCTATCGGACAGTAGTGTGTGGTTTAAGTGCTGAGATAAAGAGAGTTGTTAGTATTGGTCACTATTTGACTAGTTTCTAAAAATATACATATGCTTTTAATAGAACTAACATGTATATGAGGAGGGGGCTATGTTAGGTGTTTCTCTACCCTATAAGATATCTACTAGAAATCTACTACGGAGAACTGTAGTGACCGACATAGCCCACAGGATAAGCAAGTTGCAGTGGCAGAAGGCAGGGCACATAGTAGAACCGTTTGTCGATGGGCGGAAAAGGTTCTCGAGTGGCGTCCGCGTAACGGAAAACGTAGCGTAGGCCGACTCCTATCCTGATGGACCGATAACTGGGTTAAGGTGGCGGGTAGCAGATGGATGTCAACTGCAAGGGATCGATCCGCGTAGAATGCATTAGGGGAGGCCTTCGTTTTAGACACGCAGCAGCAGTGGTTGTAATTAATGAACAAGCATTATCGTAAGTAATATGCTCTCAAAACTGTCGTAGTAATTGGAGAATAGTCTTATTTCTTATTATTAAGGCTTGAAGTCATCTGCGCTTGCCACTTACCCCGTGAAGCTGTGAAGACCATCAACAACCAACAGCGACATGTCCATCAGAAAAAAAACGCGCTTTTCCATGGAAATAAATGATTACGAAAAATTATTAGAAATATCGTCTCTAGGAATACTACTAGGGATCATTTGCATTTTTGCGTAGATTTCATTCACCACCAAATGAGTCATGTGATCATTATAAAAAATAAGAAAAATAATAACATTTTAATTATATTAAAAAAATATTTTATCACTGAAATTATTGTTAAGCTGAGACGCTGCCTCTCCCATTTCAAAATAGTGAAAACGGCAAAGTTCATCAGTCTCTAGCGGTAACATCGTTATGGAACTCAATCAGGGTCCATTGACGACGCGACGTAAGCTCAATCTGATTACGTCACATTATTCCCGCCTTCCAGTCTGAGACTAGGGGAGGTGACGTCACAGGTACCAAATTTGACAAACCTTGTCAAACTTTTTTGAATTGAAAACCAGCGGTGAGGTATTTTAATTTTCCGCTGAGGATTTTATTACTCGTCTTAAGATTGAATGACAATGTTAGGCGAACTTGTTAGGTAAACACAATTAAGACTTGCTTTAATTTTTCTGTCTCTTTCAATGAAAATTAAATTCGTAAAATATCAATTTATAATTTCCATCGTAAATGTATTATATGTAAGTAAAATAATGAGTTTATTAAATTAAGAGAATTGAAACAAGCCTTTAAGGTAATTTGCCTCATTTTTCATTAAAATTTGTTTTCAATATTGTATTCAAAAGAAAAAATATATCTTAAAATCAATTATGTACCTCTTAAATACTGTAGATGACAGTTACTACAACTCACCGCGAGCTAACTACTTGAGAACAACTTATTTCATAGGAAAGTCTACGTATCTTGAAGTCGATATCGTTCGTCAATTCAAAATCAAGCAAAGACTTCTAAAAAACTGAGAAGACTGACGAAGATAAGGTGCACAGTGAAACTTATTATATAACGCACAGTACACAAGCAACAATATCAAAGCACACGCCACCAGATTTGTCAACAGCTTCGTAGTTCATTACACAACGACCAGACATTGTGACCTGTATTGATGGAAACATACGGAAAGGCATTAGTGACATGTTTTATGCTATAAAGTGATCAGGACTGTCAGTTCGCTCACCTGATGGTAAATCTATCTATCTATTCAATCTAACGCAGACCACTGCTGGACATATGTCTCCCCCATTTTGCACCAGATATCCCGGTCCTCCGCTTTTCTCATCCAGCCTCAGCAACCTTTCGCAAGCCGTCGGTCCATCGGGCCGGAGGGCGTCCTACGCAATGCTTGCCGAGACGCGGTCTCCACTCCAGAACTCGTCTGCTCCAACGACCATCGGTAACTCGCCTGACCACAACAGAGCAGTATTAAAGAAAAACAGTCACTATAAAGGGATTATTCTCTGTCATCCCGTAACACTAAAGTGCATGGCACTCCTATTTCACGGGACGGTATCTGGCACTGTGGGACCTACATAGACGACTCAGTATCGAGTCTACCACCTAGTGTAAGTTAGCTGGCGTCAAAATCTTAAAATCAATGCGGACCATAAACAAGACTTGAAAGTAACCAGATCCTTATTTTCCTTATAAAATATGTACGGTACAAAATAATGAGCAGATTTACTTACCTATTAACTTAGTGTCGTGTTTTCATTAAATAAATAGTTCCTTTCTGGTCTCATTCATATCATTATGTCTTAGATGTATGTGTGCTGTCTGAGTTGACATATGAATAATCTGTTAACTTGTTTTTGTAAACCATAAATTCTTGACTTAGTTTTATTCATTAAATCTTTAAAAATATTTGCTGAGTTGATAAAGCTTCTTGTCGGAGTCTTTTCAGTAGTATAAACTGTCCGAACCGGTGGTAGATTCAAACTAGTTTTAAAATGTATTATTAAATTGATGAAATTTAGTATTAAAGTCTTGTATTGTAAAGACTATATTCAATAAGTTTTTTTGTTTGAGTTTGAAAGTATTTGAAAGACTTGAATGAAAAAAGCAGATAATGTTTATCTGATTAATCACCGGCAACGGTTGAAATAGTTATCAGTACATTTCATTTCAAGCTACCTAAGACGTACCAAGCTTTGAAAGCTGAGGAAGACCAATGTGTTCTGGTCTCAATGCCATTTGGTATTCTACAGGTCAATATGAAGAGACGTGAATAATTTAGACACCACTAAATAGGGTATCGTTGTTAATATTCATCGGGTAGGGGACAACATTTTTGTTTGCTTACGAAAGGGTTGGACAAAGGGAATGCGTGATTCGGATTACATGTACAAAGCGGAATGGCATGTAATTAAGGTAGGGTGTAAAATTTCTCTGTGTAATTCAAGCGTGCATTCAATGAGATGCTTTGGTGTAAAATTAATGAAAGGAAATGTTTCACTAGTTGTTATATTGAATATTCACCATATGCAGGTATAGAAAGTTAACAGGCAGGGAGGAAGGGAGGTAATGGATAATGAGACAGGTTGTCATTGGTTGTAATGACAACCTCCTCTTATCACATGGTACTTTAGCGTGCTGCACGTCAATGATTATGCGGTGACATTTATTACCAAAGCAAAAAGTCGTTTTAAAAAATTAAGCAAAAATTTTATAATTTTTTTTTCTCTCTCTCTTCAAACTATTGCAGTCCACTGCTGGACATAAGTCTCCCCCATTTTGCGCCAGACATCCCGGTCTCCGCCTTTCTCATCCAGCTTCCACCAGCGACCTTTCGCAAGTCGTCGGTCCATCGGGCCGGAGGGCGTCCTACGCTACGCTTTTTTTAATACGTAGTTAAAGACTTGTTGGGTCGATATTCTTTACAATTTTGTTTTGTTACTGCCACAAGAACCTACGAAGAGCTTGCAAAAAATATTTTAGATACAATAAATACAATCTTAAATAATGTTCAAAACAAGTTTATAATTTTGCTATAACTCAAATTAGATTCGTACTTCCCTTAATCTAATCGGCGCACAATAATGTCAATATTGCACCTTATTTCATATAAGTTAAGGTCATGTTTTGTAATAGCAAAGGGTTGTGTCACGCCACAGTAATGTGGTTACTGAGCCCTCATCACCACTAATGAATATATCACATGTCTCGCATACTTATTATTGAGCTGCCGCCATGTTGTATTCGATTTTGAGATATCGAGTTCTTATAAAATGTACGATCTTTTCATAATTGTTGAGTTCAAGGTTTTATTTGGATTCCTAAAACAATGGAACAAACTCTTGCCATTGTTTAAAAAAATATATCATTACTCATTAATATACACAATCTGTCTAATTTCTTATTTTTGGGACTGATAACGCATCTAATCTTAATAAAGACATAATTCATCAATATTGTACAATGATTGCTTAAATTTTTTTGTCCAGTATCATTATTATTCTTTGCATTAACATAGTAATTTTTTTAGTTTTATGCATTATTATTATGGAGCGTCGGTGGCTCAGTGGTGCGGACTGTCGCCTTCCTACCGGGAGGGCTGAGGTTCGAATCCCGACACGTACCAATGTATTTTCGAATTTTCGAAAATATATGTACGTTATCCGACGCTCTTACGGTGAAGGAAAACATCGTGAGGAAACCTTCATGCACGCTTGCGAAGAGATTCGAAGGTTGTGTGTGAAGTCGTCCAATCCGCACTGGGCCTGCGGGACGACTAAGGCCTAATCACCCTATACGGGTAGGCTCGTGCCCCTCGGTGGGGACGTTTAATGAGCTGATGATGATGATATATTAATAAATTAGTTAAAATATAATAAATCTGTAAACTATGAAACTTACAAAATGTAAACGTAAAACGGCTATACGTTTCACTAAATCCCGATATACACGATGGACACGTTTTATGCTTAATATTTTTCAGTAACAATCTACAGTCCGAACCAGTGATAGATTGCACTCCGAGGCATGGCATCATCATTGTTTTCAACACGGGATTAGCGATCGAAACTAAACGCCTAGACCACTAGAACAAATAAATATTTACTAGGTGGCAGACTCCGCAGTGCCAGATATCATCCCGTGAAACAGTAGTGTTATGCACTTTTGTGTTTCGGGATGAGGGCACTGTAGGTAGTGAAATTACCGGGTATAAGAGACCTAACATCTGTTGTCTCGGGTGACGTGCGCAGTGCGGCATTGATGGGGGATAATAACCGTCTATCAGTTGTTGGTCTCCTTTAATGCAGCTCTGTCATGGTCTGGCGTATCACTTACCATCAGGTGAGCGTCCAGACCACAGATTTCCCAATACAGAAGATGGAATAAGCCGCGTTTAAAATGCGACAAATGTTAGCTCAACGAGCATACACTGGCTGCCAGTTTACGCTCTGTGAGACGAGTCAAGACGCACGAATATTAGAAGAAATAACCGTTTTTTTTCAAAATGCCATCCTATGCAATTGTAACATGCCATCATCGCAATGAATCAATAAATTTACCAAGAAATATAATAACTTTTCACAGGTAAGAACCGAAAGAAATTGCGACACTGGGACTGCCTATAAACTTGGCGGCTTGTCCAGTCTAATTGTATATTCGGATGTCTGTGGTCCAGACCGTCCTGTACACTTATAACATATAAAAATAAATAAAGATTTTACTAATATTAAATTTACGAATCATGACTATGTATCTAATGTTCGATTCACGTAACGCCTATCAATTCACGTCACGGTGTGAGAGCAATGCTCTCTGGAAAAATCATACCTTTTAGAAAGAAAGTAATGGGGTGTCATGAGGGGTGTAATTTACAAAATTTTCCCCTTCATTGTAAGATGATTTTGCTTCAAAGGGGGCCTATTGCCGTGACTTGCCGAAGGGCTGACTTGGATGTAAGAAGAACATTGTCGTGGAGGTCCCGATAATTTTCTATTTTCAAAAATAATCTTACTATGTATACATTTGTTTGTTGTTGACCCATGTGGTGCGAGGGTTGCGACGTCAGGTAATATATAAAGTCTGGGTTTATATCCATAGTATGTATATTTAACGAAAAACTATGTAAGAAATATTGAATATATGAGGAATTGTATTTTTAATACTTAATGCTGATTATGTATAGGCCGACAACGCATTTCAGTGCCCTCTGGTATTGCAAATGTACATGGGCGGCGGTGACATTTACCATCAGATGAGCCGTTTGGTCGTTTGCCTGCTATAGCTTAAAAAAATGTAGATTTTTTTATCATGAAAATTTGTTTTTACGTATGTTTTTATGGTGTTTTTAATAATATTTCATGTAGCTATATTTTATAATTTATTTCTTGTTATCATTTCATGTTTTGACATGACATTTTGTTATTCGTGTAATATGATTTTATAATAATGCAATCTGTTGTTTGTTCCAAAATAATACTAACAAAGAGAAATGATGCCGCATCCAAAAGATTTTAATCCGTAGTAAAGCAGAATATGCGCTTAATAATACTGGGGGCTAAACTGATTTATCGTCCTCAAAACGGATAACATTCACACCTCTGAAGATTTTGAGGCACTCTTTGTAAACGCTACTTAGCTAACGCTTACGAGAATTCAGTGTCATTCCCTTAGCACGTGTATAAAGAGAAAACATACATACACATATGTATGAACTATTAAAGTAGAACAACCCACCAGTTATTCGCACAGGAAAGTTAAAATTGGAATCCATATTATTATGAACAGTGCTAACCATAATTATTAAAAGTGCACTCTTGTTTCACGGGACGATATCTGGCACATTGCGGTGATACCTACCTAGACGACTCAGTATCGAGTCTACCATCTTATTAATAGGTAGTCAAAATCATTTAAGAGATAAGTCAGCTGGGCACTGTTTCTGATGTAAGGCATGAATACGGATTTTAAAACGAACACAAATCGAATCGAAAGCTTTATTATCGAGTTCCCAAATTTACGCCAAAGCTTATTAGGAGCGGTGGTAAATTAAACGAATCGAATTCCAAACAGCATAATTACCCTCGAGAACCATTCAATTAGTAGGTGCATTGCTTTGACGCCGGACCCGGCACCTTCTTTATTTGCCGACCGGCGAAACTGACAATCGTATAATTATTTCCATTCCGCACAAATTGACTTGCGGCGACAGCCATTTAAACGGTTTTTACGTTAAATCCAATGGAACACGATAAATTCGTTAAAAATTTGTTTGCACAGCGGCGTATTGTTTTAAAACGTCAGTGTGATAAATGAGGCTGTGTTTTTGTTGAATAAAACTTACCATCGTTTGGGAGCACGTGTGATGGAATTGATCGAATCGGATTCTGTTAACGATGCGGTTAGTCTGTTACTGATTGTTGTCGAATACGGAAATATGTGCGGTCCGTTTTGTTGTTACAACATCTGTGTGAATTTTGTTACTATAATACGATTCACGAAAGAAGACCACTGCGCTGAAGTAATTTTTAGGTACCTTTAGAAGTGCGGTGGCGGCGACACGTCGGAAATCCTTGTATTTTGTTCACACTAATGTCATTGTTCAATATTTCTTAATTCTATTGTCTCACTATCATTAAAACAGTCTGCATCTTACGCAGAAGGCCGTCGTTTGTGGTCATCTTTCGTGAATCGGACTATACCAGTATTTTTGTCTTTGGTGAAGATGCAATAGATTTGCCAGACAGACTTAAACAGGAATTCACAGGATTTAGAAGCCAGCAGGTAATGTGTACAGTAAGTTAAGTCACCGGGCAATGTTCTGTGCACCGGACCCAGACACAGATAAGTATTGTTTATTTATTTATTTATTTGATACACAAAACAGCATTACAGTAAATACAATTTAAACATTGAATTGGTTTAGAGGTTTCTGGGAGTACTGCAACACCACAAGCATGTGTATACAGCATGATTATCGATTAGCATGTTTGCCAGAAGCATTTTGTCAGAAACATTTTGACCCTAGTTATATAAAAAGAAAATCTTGCATAATCTATTGGCATTCATGTTTTCAAAACTTCATTATTAATAGGTTAGTTAAAAATAAAACCGTTAAGTAAGTAAACCATTTGAAGATAGTTTTAAACCTTGCGCTGTTTCTTTAAAGTTTAGAATCTAAGAGCAAATGCAACAATATATTGTAAGATGATGTAATATTAAAGATAAATATTGTTAGTGAATTCAGGCGACAAAAGACTGACAGTAAATATTATTTCTGAAGCAAAAAAGTAGAAATATATCTTTAGTTTTAAATTGCCGTAAAACTGTGTCCTCTGCCGTTAGCTAAAAGCCATAAGCATTAAGTATTTTATTGTGAACTTCGGACAACTCGGGTGGAATTTCAGTTATAGCCCATTCCGCGGGGTAGCTATTTAAACGATCAAACACTGTCATGTTTTGAAAATACTTTGGAAACTCGTAAATTTTGAACGCTGATGGTAATTTTCGAAGAGAGGCGTTCAGATTGGCACAATATTATAAATGAAACATTTTCAATACGGTGAAGTAATATTAATATGCGCCTTCCAACCACTCACTAGAGCGTCAATTTTTCGCTGGTCTTGCAGTTTTTTTTATGTTAGTAAACGGGACGATCAGGACGCTCACCTGATGGTAAGTGATCGTCTGACCAGACAGAGCGGCATTGAAGGAGACCAACAACTTATAAACAGTTATAATTCTACATCAACGCCGCACTGCGCCCGTCACCCGAGACATCATATGTTAGGTCTCTTATACACAGTAATTTCACTAGCTAGCAATCTTATTGACCAGGTTTTACAAATATATATTAATAAGAATACTAAAACGTTCATTTAGTATCTTTTAAATCAGTACATGGCATATAAAACCAATCTATCATCATTACTTAGTCTTGTTATGTATGAACTATAGGGTATGTCGATAATAAGTTTTTGTGTAAGACCGCCACTAATGTAACATCGATATACTTACCAGTCTCGTAATAAACGCAGATACGTAAACAGTGTTTTCTTATTCCTCCACATACATACTAAGTCTAAACAGTAAATGTAGGTAAATTTACGTGTAGTTGAAAGAAAATATAAACTAAGAAAGATAGCGGTACTTGATTGATCTTCTTATATCTATAACCAATAATAAGCCTTCCACCAGTCTAAACACAGCCTAACCATCATCTGATGCGTAATAAATCGCCGACAACTGGTGTCTGTTGAAATTCGCGACCGTCTAACGCGCCTCGATGACTTATCGGATTCCTAGTTCACCGTCTGCCCTGTTGTTTCGCTTCAATTAATATTTTATTGTCCCAAGTCCAACGTAATACTTCAAAATTGACGGAGAAATGGTTTATGGGGGAATAAACGACAAAACATTGTATGAGATGGTAATTTCAGAATATATTCAAGATGTCTTTTTATTTATTTATATATTGGCTCATTGGTGTGGACTGTTGCTTTCCGATGCAGGTTCAAATCCCGTAACGTACCAATGTGTTCGCGAAATTATATGTACGGTTACGCCGAAGGAAAACGTCAGGAAACCTGCCCAAGCCTACAAAGAAATTCGCGTTAAAGTCTATACACCCTTTAAGGGTCTACCCTTGCCTCTCGATGGGGATATATAATGGGCTAATGATAACAACGGGCTTGTTAACTTGATTTTAAGTCATGTCCAATACATGCAGTGTTGACAGTTATTATTAGGTGTAAACACTTTTAAAATAAACCAAAAAATATTCCTAGTATTTAAAGTCTCTTTTACCAGTAATTTCACTAGAAACAAAGAAGTGCATAAAACTCCTTTTTCACAGTACAATATCTATCTAGCACTGTAGTGGATACTCATACCATCTAGCTAGACGACTAAATATCAGCTCGAATGAACTAGTACTTGAATGCTTACAAAAACATGCAAAAGCGATCGTGTCTTATGCTCGTAAAGTTTGACACCTCAAAGTAAACTTGGTGCACCCAAGAGGGTTTATTTGTTACATAGATAAGCTACCAACCTATTGGCTCTTTAAAAGTTTGTACTTTTAGAGCATTGATTTTTGGAAAAAATAAAATAAAAGACATAGCCTGTGTTAAGAACTTGTGCAAAAACTGCAGAGAATAAAATAAAAACCACCCAGAAATCCCATTGACGACCCATTTGGTGCTGCGGTTGAGACGTCGGCTGCGTCACAAGGTTCCGGGTTCGATTCCCGGGAAGTACAAACGTGTGCATGAACAAGTCTGTTTGTAATGGTCTGTGTGTTTTCTATGTATAATGTCTATGTATTAAAAAAATGTATATAAGTATGTTTATCCGTTGTTTAGTACCCATAATACAGGCTTAACGCTTAACTTGGGGCTAGATGGCGCTGTGTGAATGTCAGTGGATATTTATTTAAATCATATATTATTATAGGTAAATGGACAATTCAATTACATAGTCTTAGTTTAAAACACTAAAATCAGTATACAAACAAATATTTGTCAAAGTTAGGGTCACATTTTATGTATTAATTACTAATTACAGCCCTTCCGTATTTTTTAAACGTCCATGCACCACACTCGCATATTTTTAAAATCTTCCAAATCTTGTTTGAATCGTAAAAGTTCTCTCGTACCTACATTACTGTAAAACAAAAGCGAATTTCTATTTGTGGCAGAGTCCATTTACATAATCCTCTAAAACGAAAGCCCAGACAGGCTGAGAAGCAGTCTTAGACACCTAATGCATTCAGTACATTTAAAAGAGGGCATTAAGGACGAGACAGTTTTCTTTCAGAGCCTTCAATGAAAACTTGTGAACAAACTTGACACGTTAGTACTGGGCGTGAAGGAAGGCTATGAATAGAAATGGAATGACACAGATGTGATGCAAAATGTTTATAGCTCATAGTGCATTTGGGGATTCGATGGAAATGAAAAATCTCAAAGTAAATGTAATGAATTTCAAAAATGGGTGTAAAACAAAGACTGAAATAAAATAAATTTAAGTTGAACTTTCGTTTTATTATTGTCTACTATAAAACGTCTTCAACAATTGGATTTTTCTCATCTTTTTGATTTTTTATAATTTGAGATTGAAGCCATCCCAACTTGCAAATAGTTGCATGGTCATGTCGGGTAGGTAACTCGCCCTGGACCGTTACGTAGATTTTGACCTGAAGACCTCCGATGTTAATAATTATTTTGGGATGTTTTGATGATATAAAGTCGTTCTGTACAATTTTTATATGACTACTATCCAATATGTAGCTGGTATCAGGACTTAATGTGACTTCCAAAGCACGGTTTTTCGTTCAAAAATACTATGTCGAGCCCTCTACTTGATGTAATATTTTGGACATCACCTGATGTCTGCAATGTATTTTTTTGTAAGGTTATATTTTAATTTTTACGATGAATTTCAAATGAAAACTTAGGTTTAAATAAAAATTAAACCTAACAATAATATGTCGTTGAAAGTTAGAATATTTAACATTAGTTCACCCGTTTGAAAATGTGCACTACACGATATTTCAATAACTAGGTCCTAGGGTGACATTTTAAACTTTTCATTTAGTCACCGCTTTATTAAAACCTACAGCTATTTCTTGGTGCCTTCAACCGCTTTCGTGTTATTAAATTTTCCTTGGATACCGAGTTAGCTGTAAATTTCCCCAGAGAAGCAGCTTCGAAGTTCTATTTTAGGTTATTGGTTAAATTACTCGCTTACGTCATCAGAGTGTTATTAGATAATTTGTAATTTTAACACCTAGTATGTTTAATTTGAAGTTTATGATCCCTTATTCCGCACGTAATTTTGAATCTTATCAAAATTATTATTCAGTAAAATAGACCAGAGGACCCAGTATAAAGGCTCTTTTTTAAGATATTTGTCAAATACTATCTTACGCCACCAGGGTGTTGTTAGGTAATTTGTTTAAAACATACCTAAAAATGTTTTATGGTTTAACTGAGCTATAAAAAAGTGACTTAAATCAGATCAGTAAAATCAAAGTGTGCAAATATTTAATAATTCTGCCTGTCTTAGACTCCAAGTCCATCAGTGGACTGTAGCTGTTGTGAAGTTTTTTAACGCAATAAACATTCTTGTGGAAAGACTTCACATAATATGTAAACCCACATAAAGTTATTATTAAAGAGTCAACGATGTATCAACCCCTAACGTCCCTGAGTAATACTTAATAAGAATTTTAAAACGCCACGTCGAAATTCGAGTACCACAGTGTAAAATAATCGGAGAGTTTTGTAATTCAAATGTTCGCTCAGTCACACTATCATGGACAATGATACATAACGGTAAAGTCCTGTCGTTACCGTTCTGTATCATTCCGATCCTTTGTATATATCCCTGTTTGGCTCTCATTCATAAGCAATATAATTTCGTAAATGATCTGAATGAAATTATTGAAAAGGGTAATTTACTACAGAGTTTCTTGGTAGATTCTTTCTAATAGTGTCCGCACCAGAGTAGATTACATTTGAATAATAATTTTTTGAATCGAAATTGATGCTTGGTAATACTGAAACTAAAAACTGAAATATAAGCAAAAAAAGTTTAAAATTTTGTATTGTCTGCTGCCTTATCAAATAAATATTTGTTATAGCTAAAAGTAGCGACATAGTTTAAAAGTAAAAGTTCATGTTAGAACGGTACATGTGACTAAAGGATATTTATTGCACAAGCTAGTTACAAGCCTCGTTTAGCTATTACTAGCTAACTGTGATTGGCTTCTCGACTTATAAAATATTATAAAAAAATCTTTGTCAAACTTCTTTGTACTGTGGCACTTTATAGCTGTCAAAATAATAAGCGCTCCTAAGAGAAATGTAAATTGAATGTAATAAGGGAACCCACATATGGATAATAAAGAAGAGTTTATGGTACACGCTTGGGGAATATTGCCCATCAGATTTGGTAATGATGGTATTTAAAACGTGCCGAGTCACTTCTCGCAAATTATGGTTACTCACGTGTGTATTATTTTAACAACAAGTTTATATTGGTCTTAAAGTTAGATCCATTAATTAAATTTACGCTTATAACAGGCAGTTTTAAAATGAAAATAATGCAAAATAAAAAATAGCAATAAATATTTGAAAATTATGAAAATCTTTTTAATGGTGCAGCACTTAGAGATAAAAAAAACTAATTCAAAACTCTCCACATGAAAAATTTGTATCGGGTTTAAGTACTTATGATAGCTAAAGTACCGAGAAGTTAAAGACAATGTTTTTTTGGATAGATTCCAATGATTTTCTTATCATTAGAATGAAACTCAACGTTGCAATACTAATTTTCTTTTTCAAATTTATACATTTATCTCTAAAAGATTAGCCAACATTTTTAGTTTTATTTTTTTTAACTTAATTAATTTGCTATAACAGTTCACAGTTCTAACCAGTCCAACATTTGGGACCTACTTTTAAATAGTGGAGGATTTTTGCCGTAATAGTCGTTCCAAAAAAAAACATTATTGTTTCGAGACGGCTTTGAGTGTTATACATTCATTATTAAAAATATATGCGATCTATCCATGGGCCACGAGGTTCAATAACATGTTATTGTCAAGAAGAAGCTTGGTGGATATATTGATCAAGAAACGATTGTTATATATTCTAGTATTATTGAAATAACTAAACTGGGGCCCAGTAGGCCTTATAAGGCCCAGGCTCAAATTACACTCAGTTGTTTTGTTTGAAAAGAAAATCACGCGCTCTACTCCAATATAATTTACGCGAAGTAAGGTCAGCAGATATCTGGTCAATATTTTAAGAAGTATTTTCTGTGTCTGTTTCTCTGTTGCTTAAAAATAAAATAAGACTGTTCCAATACAAAAGTGCGATTTTTAGTACATAAAACTACAATAACATTTGATTAGTTGAAGAAATACTTAAATAAAATGTACAATCAACTGCCTTTATATGTAGTGGTTTTAAGCATTGAGTATATTTCTTTGACTTTCTTTCAGCTGATGTCAGTACGATGCGGTGCGATTTTCTAAGTTTGGCAACGATACTGCCGGCTGATTCACCGAAGATAATGTGATTTAAAATTTTGTAAGACACGTGAAGCTATCGGAACCTCTGTTTCACTTCAAATTAGCGCAGTCCACTGATGGACAAAGGTCTCCCTCATTTTGCGCCAGATATCCCGGTGTGCCGCTTCTCTCATCGAAACCTAATAGTATTATTATGGTTGTCGTTAAAACCCATCAATCTGCACTAGGCTTGCGTGGTAAAATCCTTTATTTTACAAAATCATCATCATCAGCACCCTATAACAGCCCACCGCAGGATACAGGCCCTCCCGCACGTCATAGCTATAGAGAGATTGGGCCGTAACCCACCATGAGGGCCCAATGCAGATTAGTAAGTGTTGACGACTTGGTAGGCGTCGTCGTTCTTAGGAACCAAGATTGTAGCTGGGAGTGACGGCTTAGCGTGCCCTCCAAAGCACTGAATCATATTTTTTTGTGACAATCAGTAGATTCAGCCTGAAATGTCTTATCCGAAAAATTGAAAAAAATCACATAACCTGACGATATCTATTCAAATAAACAGTGCATACCTTGTGCGTCCAGACAACCCGGAAAACCACCAACATATTTAATGTTTCCCACTTATTCATTCATTTCCTTGTACAGATTTAAAACCATCAGCTGTCATCAACAGCACTCAATTTGACAAAAATGTAAATAATTTATTGTTTTTGCGATTAAAGGAAAAAAGAAAGAAGTGTCACTCACTTTGCATATCCTTCTCATAAACTCTGAGCGCGTCACTGCCTGACGACCACGTATCAACTTTACCACGGAAGCACTTATAAATAACAAATAGGAAATTAAACGTATGCCATGTTACAACTTATCATGTGATGTTAGACCGTCAAACCACAGGAAACATATGGAAAATGTCGTATTGATAACTACAAAGCTCAGTTCTCTCAGTTTGCAACCCAATTGTATGCTTATACAGAACTTTGGTCTGCAACTGGTCAGTTTCGTGCTCCCCTAAGCTATGGCAGCTATTCAGCTATTAAACTTAAAATATCCCCGTAAAGCCCACAGGTCTTGGGAAAATCTAGATTTATAAGGAAAGATTGTCAGAGCTAGGAAAAATCCTAATACTAGTGCTTGATCTTATAAATTACGCGGTGCTTTTGAGATCGTTTACTGCGTCTACAATACGTTTTTACTTGAAAAGAAAATCGATTGCCTTTGTCCTGTATATACTAAGTTAATATTACATACGGGACACCTACTGTCTCACCCGAAGTATAAACCATCTTCGTACGGTTTCCAGGGCCTCTGGATGGCAAATGAGAGAACGATTAATGTGGCCCAATATTGGTCGCATTGTCATATTTAACTTGCGAATCCTATTTTTGAAACATTTTTATAACATATAGTATCAAGTGGATTCCTTAGTAAATTATGTTTTTCAGATAAAGTTATACTATACTAAGGTTCAGCTATTATTTTTAGTATATTGCATAGGATTTCTGACGTGCCTTAATGTATTTTCGAGACTGAATATGCAATCCGTACAAATCCCACCCAGCAAAGTTAAGTGGAATGTGAGCCGCGCCGCGGTTATCTCAAATGACATTATCCATGAGCGGCGCGCGCGCATTTTACGTGATCTGTGCAAAAGTATTGTGCAGAAGGACGTGCCGTATTCATACCTATCTAAATCACATAGCTAATTAATTACAAAATAACCAATAATGTGAAAGTTTAAGACGGTTTACTTTTGGAATCTATGAACAAATTTTTATTTATCTATTAGTTATTTTTAAAATTCTTCTTTCTAACAATCAAAAATGTACACATGATCCATGAGTATCAGTGATAATCAATCTAAGTATCGTAAAGAGTAACACTTTTGTTGGAGGGTGAACGAAAATAGACAGAGAACTGCAATATTTCCAGTTAATAGACAAACCTCTACTATCGAGGTATCAGGAAACTTTTTTGATTACCATAATATTATGTTGGATAGGTATTTTTGTTGCCGCGCACTTGCCTTGCGAGTTGGTATTTGTAACTACAATGACCTAGAAGCCGTCGATACCTGTATCGTCATCAGCCTATATGTCTCAATGAGGGCGCAAGCCTTCCTGCATAGTTACGCAAAGATTGGACCGCAACTCATCAAGCAAACCCAATCAATGCGTTTCATTGAATCCTGGCCAAACACAATCGGATCATTATACTATGCTGAATTTTGCTTTTGATCAAAATTTTCTTAATCTGTTGTAAGAATATTTAAAAGGACCTTCTGCATCTTTATCTTTGCAAACTTCGAAGGTCACGGCACGTCTTGAACCTTATTAGCCCTTCGTGAGTGATGAAAAGAAATACTCGAAGTAGGATAAAGAAGAGCTATGGCCAAATCGTTACAATTGTTATATTATGTGTCGTCATTATAGAAATGTAAAAATAAGAATTTTGCAGAAATCACACTCACAGCACGTAGCATATAAAAATAGACAAATAGCAGAAATCCAATGTGCAAGATCGATACTAGTCTCTACTACTATCGTTAAGAGCGTCAGTGGCTCATTTGTGTAACTGTGTGAACCTTCTAATGTGGAGGTCTTTAGCTGCAGGTCTGTCCAATGTCATTTCAAATTTTCGAAACTATATATATACGTTTATCCGACCTCGTACGTGAAGGAAAACATCAAAATGATGCATGCGCAGGTTGCATGCCTGCGACGAGATTAAAAATTGTGCGTGAAGTCGCCCAATCCGCACTGAACCGCGTGGACGACTAAGCCTATACACCCTTACGGTAAGCTCATGCCCCTCAGTGGGGATGCTTAATGAGCTGATGATGATGATGAGAAGCCACCAAACCTTGCTGAAAAAAGCAAAGTGACTTTACTATACCGTCTGTCTTGGCATTCGACCCAAGCCACCACGCAGTGATCTAAGTCAAAGCTCAGACCACTACTAGGCATAATGACCCATTGTCATTAAAGTTCAAAACATCAGCAGTTCCTAACTGACATCTTACTAAATGATCTCACACAATCGCAAAAGTTTATAAATACAATGGAAAGTGTGTAATTTTTCTCTCGCAAAACTATGTTGCTGCAAAAAGTTCACAATAGCTATTAAGTCGCCGGCTCGTTATGCCAAAACCGTCAGACGCCTATCCGGCTACACTCAGATGCTAGACGAATGGAAGCGGTTCTTGGTGACAAAAATCTTTGATACTAACAGCGCCTCTGTACAACTCTTTACTGAATTATGGATCTTTCCCAACGTTCATTATCATCATCAGCGTATTACGTCCCAGTGCATAGACAGTCATTCATGCACAGCACGGGTCTTTATCAACAAACCATATCGACCAACCCCCCCCCTTCCGTCGGGCCGTTTTTCTCCCCAACATGTACAAACCATAGTTAGCCTCTATAAGCCGTGGTTCGTGCACCTTCCGGAATGCCCTCGGCCTATTGTGTATTTTTTTAAGCGAGCCATCTGCGCTCTCCAGTTGCCCAGTGAAATTTTAACCAACTGCGGCCAACAGAGAAAACGGCCAGTAGAAACGGGTCTTTAGATAGTCGATTCGATCGAATTAGTCGATTTTAATGACTACTATCTGAATCTGATCGTTCTCTCGACTCAGCGTATTGATGTGTAAAATCGTATTGATATATTTCACTTTCTCTTCTTATTTATTTTAACTTTACTAAATCAAAATTATCATCAGTGACAGGTAGTATCCAATGCTGTCATCAAACCCTACCACTTGCGAGTAAGCTTTAATACTAATACGAGACTGTAAACAAAAAAAGGTAAATATGTAAGTATTGATGGTAAGCTCAATACTAGATTTTCGAAGTGTTCTGAGTGTCCCGTCCTATGACTTTCAGTATTTCGAGACTCAACCCGAAACATTAGTCGTTCCCGAATAAAATGACTCCCTTAATTTTTTGGTTTCTTTCAATATAGCACCCGTAATGGGCAAGCAACTTACTAATATTAGGTTAATAAACTAATCGTCTCGTTTCCTTAAATAATGCAAAAAAAGTTAAACTAAAGCCATTTGCTTAATTTAAATTAAATAACTATACGATTTCTTTAATATTTGCTACGGGTTCTATAAGTGGTGACTTAGACACGATACATTCTGAACAGAACAGGTAGCAATGCTTTCATAGTACACCTCACCTTATTGAATACACAAACACCCCTGCCAAGCGTGGAAATTATTTATAACAAAACCCATCACTATCATGGAAGAGACTTCAAATCCATAATAGGATAAATAGTTGAGTGACGTTAATTTTTTATGGATGAAAAAAATATGATATTTTTGTCGTATCCAGCGAAATCTATAGCGCGTACTTATAATGCTTAGCTCTAATGACCGGTGCGTAGACGCCTCGTAATAAAGTCGTTAGCATTATTCACATAATGACTTTATCAACGACGTGATGGTAGCTTTTTATGCGTATAGACTTAATAATATAAATAAAAAATAAATAAATGTTCTACTGATATACATCCTTTTTTGTAAACTCATACATAGAAAACACCCAGACTATTACAAACAGACATGTTCATGCACATAATTATTTGTACAGCCTGGGATCTAACCCGAAACTCTTAGCAGCCAAATTCACAAACATTACACTGAAATGTGTAGTCAATATATATATGATGCCAATATTAAATATCTAAATATTAGCTCTTTCCTCGGAGTATTTGCATTATTGCAACTGTGTTTTAACCTCAGCCCTTCCGGTAGGAGGGCGACAGTCCACACCACAGACATCAGAATATACATTAGACTGGACAAGCCGCCAAGTTTATAGGCAGTCCAGTGTCGCAATTTCTTTTCGGTAAAAGTTATGATATATTTTTAAATTTACTGATTCATTGCGATGATCGCATGTTACAATTGCACAGGATGGCATTTTGGAATAAAACGGTAATTTCTTCTAATATTCGTGCGTCTTGACTTGTCTCACAGAGCGTAAACTGGTAGCCAGTGTATGCTCGTTGAGCTTACAGTTGTCGCACTTTAAACGCGGCTTGCCCCATCTCTTGTATTGGGAAATCTGTGGTCCACACCATTGGGCCACCGATGCTCTGTATGCTGTAGTTTCAAACTTAATAATTGCAGTTGTTTATATTTGATATTTTTTTAATTTAATATTACAATTATTTATTACATATATCATCACCATCAGACTACATCAAAATTCGGATTTGATTGTTACAAATAAACTTTGACAGCGTAAAATAGAAATAATTTAGTTTTAAAAACAAAAATAATAAATAATAATTTATCAGCGTGCGTAACACATGCGTCAAAATTTTTTTTTGGTTACTGAAACGAGTTTAAAACACGTACAATTAATTATTTTTTAAATAATATAAAGTAATTTAAACTTTCTTCATTTAAAATCATTACTCTCCTTTATATAAATATGCATCCAATAATGAAATGAAAGCACAACAAGTACGCATCAACTTAAGTGGTAGTTATCTCGTGCTCAAAGGCTCTACGGCCTCAGTTTGAAGCAATTTCCTTAAGGAAAAGCCTCACTTAAGTAGATAAGACTTGCATATGCGGCCGTAAGCATGTGAGATGCGAGTTTTATACAATTGAAATAATGTTTTATGTTGAGTTTTTAAATAGTAAATAATTGTTGGCAGTTTTTTAGGAAACGTTACTCTACAGACTTGCTTTTAATCTTTAACCCGGGCAAGGGAAATAGTGGGATCGTTAATTTAATATTAGTTACTTGATAGTATTAGTTTTTGACTGGCTTTTAAATCTATCTGTAAACCAGCCCATTATTGTATTAGAAATTGCTTAAAATGCTATAGTTATAAAATTTATGATTTATGTGAGATTAAATTATAAGTAATTCTTTTGTAAGTGATTATTTTTGACATTCTTTTTGTAACATTGATTTTAAAAAGGGGAGATTTTTTTACCGCATATCTCCGGCATTGATAGACTTTTGCATTAAAATGTATTTATCCGTGTTGTTCCATACAAATCTGTATGTTTGATTTCAGTGAAGAAGATATTTAATGTAGAAGATCTCTCTCTCTCTTCAACCTATCGCAGTCCACTGCTGGACATAGGTCTCCCCAATTTTGCGCCAGATATCCCGGTCCTCTTTAATGTAGAAGATAATTTCCTAAAATTAACATGATACGCCCAAATTCAAATTTCTTATTATTGAAGTACTAACTTAAGAACTGACTCACTCAGGTGCCAATGGTAAATATTTACTCAGGTAGTAACTTTTCCACCAACAAAATGTTTCAATAGAGCATAATGCGCGTTGAAATAAAAAGATGATAAGGTTGAAATATAGGTTGCGCCATTTTGGAAACAGTATTTAACAATACACCGTTAATCCATGTGTGACGAGCGATACCGGGGATTATTTTATCGATATTGTCAAGGTTTACTGATCACCAGGAAACCGAGGGTTGCAAATTTGATACTGGCATTGATAAATATTGTATGACTGGGTGTTTGGGTTTTTTATTGTTCAATGAAGTTATGATTACGATAAAGAGCGCAGAGAGTAAAGCGTTAGTGGTTCATAGGTGTGGACTGTTGCTTTCCGATCTGGAGGATGCAGGTTCAAATCACGTAACGTACCAATGTATTGTCGAATTTTCTAAATTACACTACCGACTCTTCGCCTCACCCACAAATACTGTGTACTTTACTTTTAAATATGTAATCCAAGCTAAATTTCCCACTCTAAAATTTAAAGTGGGATAATTGGGTGACTTATCTAATGACTAGAGTAAACAAGCGCTCTAACTACCGTAGTTATAGTGACGGTGTTTTGTCGATATAACTTGTTTCGCTACGCAATCAGATGCAGTCTGGTGATATCGTGGGGATTGTTCGCATATTATTCAATAATAACGTGTATATGCGAAATATTTAGGCGTAAATAAATTAATGATATAATTAATAATGGCTAATAAAACTTATACAGATTTACTATGTGAAACATCGGAACTCTTAGCAGAGGCGACTCAAGCAGATGAAGCGATATTCGAAGCAGGAGCCGCTGATCGTACAGCGCTGCAGCCACTGCTTTCAGAACTTCGAATCAGATACACAGTGCTCGTATCAAGATTGGACGCAGTGTACGATCAGCTCTTACAGCCTCAAAAGCGCTTGATTGTAAGAAGACTGCTGGAAGGTTGCTTAGGCAGGCTAATAGAGATCAAACACGATCTGGTGGAGATGCATATGTCCGATTTCACTTATGACGATGATGAGGTGAGTCGAATTTGAATGGATTTATTATTATTATACGATTTTTATTAATAAAAAACTATTAGGAATCCAGTAGAAAGTTCATGATAGTTGATAGTCTTTTGTTGTTGTAGTCTCCACAGATACTTAATATTTTCCTTATAAAATTGATAGAGCTTATAATAACTTGTTATAAGAAAACCGATGTGGCATAGCGTAATGGTTCAGAAGCTTCTGTATCAGAGGTATTCAGCTCAATCCCCATGCAGTATATGTATATAATAATAATGATGTGTGTTTGTATTAATAAAATAAAATCAAATTATGAATACCTATTATTTTTTATATTTTACGAAAAATTTTAAGTTTTGTTTCTCGGCGTGAGTATATAAACTAAAATTATTTCTTTTACTAACATTGAAAATATTTTAGGTACTTCTAAAGTTAAACGTCACTCCATACGAAGCGGAGCCTTGTATCCCTCAGTTCTTCATCAGAGAGAGGGAACAGGAGTATTTGAGCCGTCGGCAATTCATAATAGACACATTGACAAAGTTAGGCCATGAACCGCCCAAACCTCAGCCGTTAGTACTGACAGAACAACAAGCAGTACTAATTATACAAAGCCATGAGAGAGCTAGACAAGGAAGATTAAGGTATATATTCAATGTGAAATTGTGATTTATATGATACAAATTCCAATAACTTCAGGTTTCTTAAGAATTTATTTGGGTATATGCTCGTCATGATCATTCTTAATCAACTCATTAAGCTATAATTGTTATGTCTTATGCTGAAATATTATTGATTTAGAGGTCAATTCATGAAAGAAATACGTCTACTAAAAGAGAAGGGGAGAGATCAAAAAGGAGAGATGTCAGCATCATCTGCTACAGCAATCCAAAGGGTTTGGAGGGGATTTCTTGCGAGGAGGGAAACCAAAAAGAGGAAGCAAGATGAACAACTCTTAATTGGAATGGAGCTTCCTCCATATTCTGAATCAGCAGCAATCAAACGTGCTGAAGAGGTAAGCACTAAATTCAGAGACATATTTTATTTTAAATAAACTTTAGATTTTCCCCGGTACAAGTTAACCAAAAACAAGAACTGAATTAAAAACATTTCTCAAACAGATTGCTTATTTTTATTTTATTCAAAATCAATTAAAGATGATACCTCTTAAAATTCTAAGCTGCTTTCAAATTCATATAAACCATTAATAAGTTAGGTTACAAACATTATTAAGGAAAGCGTAGAATATTATATAATTGGCTATTATAATATCAATATACAGGTCAAACAATACCGAAGAAAACTACAAGCTGAGAGGGAGGAAGAGTATCAGAAAGCACTTGTATCCATAGAGGAACAGCTACGTGCACAGCATGGTGCAAAGATTACTGAACAAATAGGAGACGAGCTAAGGAGATGGATATCTGAGTACTACGAAAGAACAGATAGGATGCCAGAAATCCCATCTGAAGAAAGCGGGGGAAGTAGGGCTATGTACAGTAGACAAGGTTAATATATAATATTTTATATTTATGAAAATTAAATCATAAAAGCCATGTTTAAATTCTTACTAAACGAATTATGATCACGATATGTTTTAACATTTAAAAGCATATTTATTTTATGTATGCTTCAGGCACAGGTATTGACAGTGAACTTAGTAAATCCTCACCAATATCATCTAAGGAATCAAAACGCAGTAAAGACAGTAAAGACAAAAAGAGTAGTAAAAATGGGGACAATAATAAGCCAAAAGACGAAACTGAAGATTTACAAACATATAAATGTACTTCTTCAGCTTTCCTTCAAGATATAGTTAATGCTAATGAAGAGTAAGTAGATGAAAATCATAATATTTTTTTATAAATATATAGGCCATATCGAGATATATATATAGATTTTATTTATATACCAAAAACAATTTGATATTATTTAAATAAAAGTTAAAATAAGCACAAGAGTTAGCGCATTCGTTCTTGCAACTAAGACAAACATTACTTTGGCAACTTAGGTATAGTGTTAATTGAAACGAAACAATGCAGATTACTTTTTTCAAATAATTTCGTAATAAGTTTTCTTTTTCTAGTAAAATGACTAAATACGACCTCGTTGTGACTTCCGCATAAAATAATAGTTTCATGATTGTAATTGCAGATTCGAAGACATCTGGAAATATAAAGAAGATGAAGATAATACACATGAAAGGTACTATAAAGATGTTATTGAGAGAGATAAAATGGTGAAAATAGAACAAGAAATAAGAAATATAGTTGACGAAATGATGAGAAATGAATTGGAGCTTTTACAAGCTGCTTATGATAGAGATCGGGCGCAAAAGGGAAAGAAATCAAAGAAACAGCAGAAGAAGGTATAAAATAAAATAATTTTATTTATATTTAGCATGTAATGATACCTCTACTTTTGGTATTTTATCAAAAAATATGTAAACAATTTCTTGTCTTACGGTAGTGAAGTTATTAATATTAATAGAGATTGGTTAAAATATTTATACAATATGTATAATACACAGTGTAAAATATTTACTCAAATGGAAAATCACAGGTTCGCCGAGGTGGTAAAAAGAGTAAAAAGAAAAAGGAAAAAGATTTGACACAGACAGAACCACAGAATCTCTATTTGATGAACTTGTGTCCAATGGCATTATCAAACCTTACCCTTTAGTTAAAATAGACGACTTCATTGGGGAGAAATGTTACCTCGGTGCTGATATGCGAAGTAAATGTCAGGAACCGCCACCTTGTCTAGGCGATGTTAGACAGCTCATCAAAGAGTATTGCATCTTGCCGCTTGGGTCTGAGCATGTTAGAACTAATGCACCTTTAGTTCGGTCAGTGCTTATTTCCGGTAAGTGCATATTTTAAATAATAATTATTCCAGTATCTGTGGCGCTTACAAAAATCATAATATACCCGTTTTATTTATATTTTCAAATTCATATTCATGGCTGTCAATTCTTGAATAGATATACAAAAACTTGCATGGATTTATGTATATATGGATTTTAGTTTCACTTCTTGTTGCAATAAAAATCAACTTTTTTTTAAAGGACCACCTGGCAGTGGCAAGAAAATGTTGGTTCATGCAATATGCAGTGAGACGGGTGCAATGTTATTTGATTTAACTCCAGCAAACATAGTTGGTAAATATCCTGGAAAAACTGGGCTAATAATGCTCATACATCTTGTAATGAAAGTATCACGACTTCTGCAACCGTCAGTTATATGGATGGACGAAGCTGATAAGCCCTTCGTTAAGAAAATACCAAAAACGGACAAAACTGACCCAAAAAGGTTGAAGAAGGATCTGGTTAAGATAATAAAAGGTAAATGTTGTATTTTGTAACTGTCGAACATGAAGTCAGGACTACATTCTGTTTTGCACGGTTTGTTTCAAAAAATACAAGTCCAAGCTCATAATTATTCTTATTCAGTCTTACTTGGCCAAATTTTGAGGTTTAAATCAGTTGAATACATTAAAACTATATTTTTTTATTGCAGTGATAGACTCTAATTCTCAAGTAGGTGCTTTCATTTAATGAATTCATTTTGTGCATATACCGTGTATGCTTGTAGACGTATATATGTATATTGAATAAACATGGTTATTGGATAAATTTCGAATTACCACCGTAAAATTATTATAAAATAATAGTTGTTTCTTAAAATGTTAATAAAGCGCTTACTTGAAGCTTATAAAGTTATAATATAAAAATATTTATATTAATCTTAGTTCTTATGCTAATTTTATTTCAAGGCATATATCCAGAAGATCGCGTACTCTTTGTTGGAACATCAAAGTCACCCTGGGATGCCGAACAAAAGCTACTCTTTCAGTGCTACAATAAAGTTATTCAGATACCCCGTGCAGACTACGGCAGTATTTCTATCATGTGGAGAACAAGACTTCATAAGGCCGGCGCGTTGTCACCGAGATTAGATTTGTCTTGTTTATCAAGAGTTTCCGACTCGTATACCCTTGGTAGGTTACTTAAGCTTTGAATCATTTTACTCATAGGTGACTGACATTTTAACCGATATTTTTGGTAAGAACTGTAACAATGTTCATTTTAATCATTAAATGAAGGGTAAATTCAGTTTCTGAGACGGTGTGTAACTTATAGTAGTAGTATTGTATATTATTTTTCTGTGCAAATTAACTTACCTCTCATAAAAATTAAATCAATTCAGGAACACTACTAGCAGCTTTAGATGCAGTTCTAACCACTAAAAGACGACTACAGCTACGCGTCCGCGCGTTGACAGCACATGAAATAGCGGTTCAACTTAGTGCCATGGAACCAGTTTATGCTGAACAGGTATCGTCATTTTGTTTTCTACAAATCGCAGTACAAAAGAAGACTTTTCCTGTACTCCGTTTTCTAATCAAGCCTGTAACAATGAGTTATCACAAGTAATCATGAATTTTTGATCAATAATTAATATATTTGTATAAAAATATTGGGTCTCCCTGCTCAATATGGTCCTTAGTGGACCTGGTATCTAAACAAGAGGGCCTAATAACAAGTTTTCGACACTTCTTGCATTTGAATTAAGCTAATTGCAGCCATCATCTTAGATAATATTAGAGGTCTTGGCACGTTTTATTAATGCCTGCGTGACTGCGTTGGTTGACTTTTTCATCGGTATTGGAGTGTTATTTCTACATTCTAAACCACAGTTTGGGGCAGCAAAGGTCAAAGAAAAACTCTGAGGCGAGTGTTTTAATGCAGAGAAGTCTCAGTGTTACACGTTTTATTTATCATTATATTGCAGGATGCTGCAGCTGATGCCTGGTGGTATAAAACTCCATTAGAGAAAAAGACAAAAGGTTTTGCAAAGAATCCAAGAGTTGCAGATGGAGGCTGAAGAGAAAGCAGCTGCAAAATAAAATTATACAAATAATGTAAATTTTTCATAAAATGCCAAAAATACAAGTCAAATGCAAAGGGATTTTAAGTAGCCGGTTCAATTCAACCCATATATGAATTGAATTTTAGTTTATGCAAAGTATATAGATAATAAATTAGGTAGGAAACACAGTTATGAATGAATGGTGAATAATGCTTAATCTCAATTAAATGGTAATTCCGGTAACGAAGAATATGCGTTGTATTTAGGAAAAAGTATAAAGCTATAGTTAAAGACCATTATAAAAATACAAATTTTAATATTAAATTTAAAAGAAACTTTTCAATCACCAAAGTATTTTATTTCAGAAAACACAACTTATAAATGAAAAAAGGGTTTGGTGTTAAAATCTTTTAGAACACTCGTAACACAGAATAAAATCTTCAACGTAAAATTCTTGGGTGAGACCCCCACCTGGGGTTTCTCACGAGTATTCCAAGGTAGGGGAAGAAATTAAAGCCAATATCCGATTGAAAAATCGTGTTTGAAGACTTTGACATTGCCTCTTGAAAGGGTTGGTTCCCTTTCGCTAAAGATCTTGGGTATGCACTGTACTCTTATATTTAAGTATCCCTAAGAAGCTTATAAGCATTAGGGATTATGTTTAGAAATATGTTGGTAGTCTTACCCTTAATGGCGGAGAAAAGGGATTTTATGCTACAATTTCGGCAGTATTGTTTAGTTTCATTGATCAACGTTTTTTATAACAAATGTATTTGATTGTTTAAAGTAAATGTTTATCAATAAAAATAAGCCACTGTGTGAAATAACAACTAATTTTAATGCAGGTATTATTAATCTAACGCACGTACTAATTACTTATCAATGAATTTGAAATTATTACTCTTGACGAATCTGACTGTAGGGTCCTTAGAGTATCATAGAGACGCCCTAATGATCTATATAAAAATGGCTTATACAAATGTTTATGAAATCGACACATTCTTAAGAAATATATTTGTCTCTTTTTAACTCAGGCATAATGGCATATGAAAAAAAGGATAAATAATATTTGCTTAATACTAATTTTGGCAACATTTGTAAATGACGTCACAAGCATGTCGACGCGTGTCAGCTTCGCCATGTTTGGTGCCGAGTTTTGTGGTAGTTCGTCTGTCAAATCATTATTGCCTCTTAACGTTTTTTGTTGATTTCTCGATTTATATGCGAAAAAAGATATTTTAGAGACTTTCAAAACATTGTGTCGCTAAATAAAACATGCCTTCGTGTTGTGTTAAATGTAGTGCAAGAAAAAATAATAATCAACCTTCATTGACTCTTCATAGGTTAGTTATATATTTTCCTTAGTATTGGTGAGTTTATAAGAATATCGTGTAATTTTATGTATCAAAATACTATTTTGGAACATTATTGAGATATGCTTTATTGATTTTTTAAGATTACATTGTTCTTTTATTGATCACCAAGAGTTATATTATTTGTAAACAAATTAAGTGATGCGATACATTTAATTGAGTTATCGACTATCGATACATTGTGTATTGTGATATTTTATTCAATGGTATTTTGTTCAACAGATTTCCTGTATGTTAAACTTTAAAGAAGAAATGGTTAGAAGTGATTGGTCAGGAAAATATAAATTCGAGACAATGTGGCATGTTTGCTCTATGCACTTTGACGAATCCTGCTTCAACAAATCTCTTAATGTATGTAGATTACGTGATGGCTCAATACCTTCCCCTTCTCTTCTGGTAAGTGTTTTGGTGAAATGGACATTTAATTTTATATAAAATTGGTTTTAATATAATAATATAGTTTTTGCCAACTTTCTTTGTAATTAACCTTGTAAGTTATTTGTTACTAAATTGGTCAATCTATTACATTAATAAAAGAGCGTCGGTGGCTCATTGAGGTGGACTGTTACCTTCCAATCTGGAGAGCGCAGGTTCAAATCCGGTACATACCAATAATGAACTGTGGAAGCTGGATGAGAAAAGTGGAAGACTTGGATTACTAGCGCAGAAAAGATGAGACCTATGTCCAGTTGTGGGATACGATAACTTGAATAAAGAATCAACTGTTTATATTTTATTTTTCAGATTCGTAAAGAAAATAAAAACATGAAGCATCTCACAGAAATGTGTATACTTTGCTAAAAAAAGTAAGAAGCTTAAATGAGAAGGTACACAGACGTGATAAAAAGTTTGCGCACTTTTCTAATATGATCGAAGATCTGAACAACAATGATGAAAGTATTGTTTTGGAAGGTGCACTTCAATATTAATCAAAAGGAGTTATAGATATTTTGAAAAAAAAAACAGAAAATTTGATCAAACCACATTTAGGACAGCAGCAGATACCCGAAAATTACTATTTATATATATTTAAATTTTTAACCGAGTATCACAGTTTTAGAAATACTTTATGTACATCATATGACATAGAACATGATATTAATCACAGATTCCTTCTTATTAAATCTATAATTAAAACATATTTAGATATACGGTTTTGATAGCATGCTAAAAGAAAAGTAGAAAAAGTATCTTACAGAAATTACTTATGAAACTGATTTTGTTTAGAAATGAATAAACAAATAGCATGTTTTTAAAGTTTGTTTTCTTTTAAATCTAACCTAACTCGATTAAGTACACCACGAGCCCAAATTCTTATTAACGACTACTATCCTATGATTGTAGCCGAAATGTGACCTCCGAAGCACAGAATCATCGCCTGCAATGTCCTAACCGGTCCGGGTGTACAAAAGGGGGTCCCATAGAATAACACTTTTTTTTTTGACAAAATCATTAAAAACATACCTTTTAAAACAAGATAGATTGATTCCAAAAATTTTTTGGAAAAAAAATATTTTTGACACTTAGCCGAATCTTCGAGCGTATTTTGTATGGAGCTGGGACTTGTAAAATTTTCACTTTTTGATTCTATCTTGTGTAGCAAAGGGGGTTCGGGACTTAGCCGAATTTCCGAGCGTGTTTTGTATGGAGCGGGGACTTGTAATTTTTTTAAAGATTCGCTTATTAAAAAATTTCGTATTATTAAATTTTCTATTATTAAAACATTTTGATATGGCGCATCGCCGGCCGCTTTTTCTTTAACTCTATCTATTATTAAAAGCTATGCTTTTATATTTCGTAAAAAAAGAAGTCATAATTTTTTGGGACCCCCTTTGCTACACCCCAACCGTCCTAACCAAACTGGGATTCAAACCTTCGACCTTTTTCCTAGGAATTAAAGTGCTTCTTTCACAGGTACTCCACTAGGTCCTAAACATAGTAATCATTTTGTCAGCTTGTATTTTTAACTCTTTTGTAGTAATATTTAAATCTATCTAACTTCTTTATTTTGCTTGTTTTGACGGTAATATATATAGGAATAGAATAATCTATTAAATTTTACTATTTGTATCTGCTAAATAAGCACCAGGTACAAATATAGATACAATGTATGATATGATGTATGAAATAACGTGAAAGGATTACTTCAGCATGAAAAGAGCCTTTTACAAGTATATCTTCACTTATTTCATAGAAATATGCAATATTCCATAACTTTTTGCTTATATTAAGTATCACGTAAAAATATGGCCCCTAAACCGACTTTACAGAGCGTTTGGGGGCCCCTTGTGACCTGGGGGCCCTGGGCTCACTCTAAAGCAGCCCATAGGTAGACGCGGCCCTGACTTTCACGCATGTTAAAAAATTTTAAACAAATACCATGCAAGTACAGAAAGAAATAACGTTGGCTCAATCACATATCTTGTGTCTACACCGGTATTTTTCTAAGTAATAACCTTCCGCGGTCATACTATGTAATAAATTTTATTTTTGTAATATATATGTATTTATTTACAAAAAAAGGGATAAAAAGTATTATCTGTAAGAATGTTTATCCATTGTTTAGTATTCGTTTTACAGTTTAGGGCTAGATGGCACTGGATGAATGTCAGTATATTTATTTAAGTACAAAAAAAAACATTAGAAAAAGACTAAGCAAGCTATAATTATTTTGTTTAAAAATTTTAAATGTATGTAAGGTACGGTTGTATCGATACAATGAAAACGTATGTCGGTAAAGCAGGTTACAACACTAGGGACGGCCGCCATTTTGTGTGCCAGATTAAGAATAGGTATGCCACGCTAATTTTGTAGGTATGCCCGATCCATGTACTTGTAGATCAATGGTAGGGTCATTGTTCGCCAGGAATGACCTGGTTGGTAGCATTGAAAGTTATCAGAATACTAAAAGTTGCATATTAATTGATTTCGCTGACATCAGATTCCTCCACTGCTTTTCATATATTCTAGATTTTATATTGTTATGAAGTGGACAAGAAGACCATATTTTTTACCAGATGGAAGACGTTGGCCCATTTCAGATGAAGTAAAGAAGGGAACTAATAAATTAGTTAGTAATTATATTTTTCGTGAACACTTCCTTGCGTTCGTCACCGTGATGACAAATAGGTGGTATCTTATACTGATTGTCTGGAAAATCTGTTTTTATTAGCTCCTAATACATTTTCAACTCAAAAACATTAACTGTAAGGATCAAAGTGTTATACTTTTGTACTTTTATAAATAGTTGAAAGTCTTATTGCCATTCTACCCAATGTAAGATAGTCGCCGTCGTAAAAATGCACGTTGTAAAGCGTGGAACTTATTCGTATTGCGTTCACTAAAACCCGGTGTTCCGGGGTCCAATGTTTTACTCCTCCATTAGTTTAATACGATTCCTTTGCGTCGCACTCAATAGGGAGATGAAAAAAACGCCGTACCAGAAACAAATCACTTTGGATAAAGGCAACACAATCAAGCTCACAAAGGCCTTTGAAAACGTTTAAATGTACTAGCACTGTAAGAAAAACTGGGAATACCGCGAAAGTTAGCTAACCACCGCCTTTGTGTGAAAACTGAATTTCGTACTGCACCCTTTTTGCTAGCACCGTGCGCGATCGTTTGATCGCGTTGTTTTGCTGAAAGGGTATTGTTTGGAAAAATGAGAGTTTCTTATACATATAGCAAAAAACACATCATAATACGACTATTTATACAAAATTACGTATTATAAAAGCTACTAAGGCCTTTACATCCTTTACGGGCAGGCTCATACCACTCGGTGGGGACGTATAATGAGCTACAGATGATGATAATAATGTACAATTAGTGTTTCAATACCAAAACAAGCAAAATAATAAGTTTATAATTCAAATTCAAATTCAAAATTCTTTATTCAAATTAGGCTTACAAAAAGCACTTATGAACGTCAAAAAATATACAAAAATATAATAAAAAACAATTAAAAATACTAAACTAAAAATATGAATTATGATGCTTTGAAAAAAAAGCGCTTCAGTGGATTGGCCTGTTAATTAATTTTAATCAGTCAAAAATCAAAAATTATGTACAGTTGTAGTAGTATATGCATGTTTAACTCGGAAAACATACATTGTTAGTCTATAACAGTTATAGTTGCGGTTGAGACATCGACTGCAGCACCAAGGGATTCGATCCGCGGGCAGTATGTGCATGAGCATGTCTGTTTGTAATGGTCTGGGTGTTTTCTATGTATAATGTGTATATTTAAAAAAAATATAAGTATGTTTATTCATTGTTTACCCATAATACAGGCTTCACGCCTAACTTGAGGCTAGGTGGCGCTGTGTAAATGTCAGTGGATATTTATATTATATGTATATTTATTTATTATATCACTACAGGAACAGGCCTTTCCATACCGTTTAGGCGTATTTTTTAACTACAATCCTAAGATAGTAGCTGGGACCCAGTGGCGTGCACTCCATATATGCAAATAAGCAGTGCATACCCTGACTAGGCGTCCAGACAACTCAGAAAATCGCCAACATGTTAAATGATTCCCATTTATTGGCCCATGTTTCTCTACTGATTTGAAACCATAGGCGAAATGCTGTCATCAACAGCACTCAATGAGACAAAAATGTAAATTATTTATTGCTTTTGCGGTTAGTGTCACTCACTTTGCATACCCTGCTCATTGTCTCTGTGCACGCCACTGCTGGGACCAGAGACATAGCATGCCTTCCGAAGAAAGAAGAAAGAAAACATTTATTAAATCTAAACATCGCTCGTAACAAGTTAACAGCATGGTAAATAAGTATATCATATTTTACTAAATATTCGATTTAGGTACTTTATTATTAAAAATACGACGTCTAGACTTAACAGACTAAGCATAAACCAGGTCCCCCCTACGAGTGGAATCTGACGCAAAGCCCAAGGGGACTCCAGGTAATATTTTTTGGTCACGACTCCTTCGGCGGACCGATCGTCAATTGAACACGGCAATGCTTTAACCTATCTGGTTGCAGAATATGTGATTGAGCCGGCTCATATTCTCATAATCAACTCATTACACATCCCCACCGAGGGGCACGAGCCTACCCGTATAGGGTGATTAGGTCTTAGTCGTCCACGCGGGCCCAGTGCGGATTTGCCGACTTTACGCACAACCTTTGAATCTCTTCGCAGGCGTGCGCAGGTTTCCTCTCGATGTTTTCCTTCACCGTAAGAGCGTCGGATAAACGTACATATAATTACGAAAATTCGAAAAGACATTGATACGTGGCGTGCTTTGAACCTGAGCCCTCCTCGAAAGGCAGTCCATACCATTGAGCCACCGACGCCCTCATCTTCTCAGCGTCATGAAAAAGGTTCACGCACTTTTTGACTCGTTAATCAACCCATCACATTACGTTTGACTGCTTAATTTTACCCGTCCTAAGTTTCTTCATTTTAACATATCCACAAGCCCTGCAGCCTTGCCCAGGCATTAAGACTGATCGGTGATGAGTATATTACCGGTAGGCTACAAAGTCTTGAACATCGCCGTTTAGTACCGTGTCTGTCCGTCTTCTACAGGTTGCATTTCGGAGAGTGTGCGTTGGAATTGCACAATTTAATTCCCCCAGCACCATTTCTTAAACGGACAACTCCTCGTAGGGAGGGATTTCACCCCTTTGTTGTATACCACCCATTCGTACCAAAAAGTTCGGTTCCTCATTCATCGTCCAAACTGCAAGGCAGTGGAATGACCTTGCGTCTGTGTTTCCCGATACATACAATTTAGGGGTTTCAAGGCAAGTTCGCGTAATACATCTTATGCAGCATCGTTACTTGCCATCAGGTGAGATGGCAGTCAAACGCATTCAAGTTTTTAATTTAAAAAAAAAACTTATCCTCAACTATTTACAAATTTATTATGGTGCAATTATGAAATTATTGAGCACAAATCAAACAGGAAACATTGCCGGCCAATTGCGCACGTACAAAATGCATGCGTATTCGTATGAATAGATATCCGACGTCAGTTCACCAATTGGAATATAACGAAGGGGCAGTGCGCTTGTTAAGGTATACGTATTGGATGCTTTTCGAAAGATACTCAATAATTATTAAAAATCTGAATTATATGGTAGCGTAAATCAGTAATCATTTTACTACTATCTATATTGGACCCTTGTCATCACAGGAGAACAATATCCAATGCGAGTTTATGGCTGAATTTTTCATAGTCATGCTGTATGGTAAACCTTCTTTATTATAGATTGGCTTTTTCGGACTAGAGTTGCATAAACAACTCCAGACCAGTCCTTTATTTATTCCTTATTTGAGTCCTATTATATTATTAAATGTTGTATTTTTAACCAGAAAGCTGTTGGCGACGAATTTTATTTTGAATAAAACATGAACTAATTAAATATTGTGTGCCTCCGCGTTTTTTTAGAATATTTACTTATGCTAAAAAATAACGACTATAGTCAAGTAAAATGAACTAGGATCCCAAATTATTTTAATCAAAATGTATCTACATTGAAACCAAAGCCATTAACCAGTAACTGCCTTTTGAACGCCGACTCTATTGTTCGCTTAAACAGCGCCCGCTAAACAGTTTGTGGCTGCAATGACTACGTTAATTATTTGGTTAAAACTTTTCGATTTTAACGTTGCGTCGCGTCATTATTTTCTTGTATATGAGCTTTTATCGCTTGCCTACCAGAACAATTTAGGGTTGAATATTGTTTAGATGATTTTTTTTACTCTTAACATTTATTTTAATACTACCTTTACAGACTAGGCCCTTTTTTACAAGTCCAATAGATTTGAATGGATAATGTGTTTTGGATCCACTAATCGTACACTGGTACATCTCTGGTTATTACGAAACTCATTATTTGTTCTGCAAAATTTACGCTTGCTATCCCTAATAAGCTTGAATCCCTGACGATATTAAAATATTACTTTTTGTTTGCTTAGCTGGGACTAATTTTCAAGCAGTGGCAGAATAAAATAAGGTACTAAATCCAACGTCATTAACGCCAGTCCGTTCACAGCCCGTTTAGAGCCTAGCCTAGTGTTCGGATAAACAACGCAGGTTAAACTGTCGGTGGGCGCATAGAATATTCATGCGGGGTAAACACCGTCGACCGCACGGCTTTCTGCTAATTTGGTTTTCGGCTGTCTTGCACGAATGGATTGAAGCTGAGCACCTTAACGAGAAGACGGATATGATTTGTTTAGTTTACTGGTAGGTAACTATATTACTGTAAGTTTGTGGATTCAGACTTTACCCTCAAATGGAGTCCCGGTAGCGATTTATTTGGTAGGCTGATAAATATTACAATGAGGGTATATGGCTTCTAAGTTAAATCAAACCTTAATTAGATCTCCAATGGCGTAACGATTGATTCCGAAAACTATTTTTAAATTTTGTTATCTAATCCCAAATTAAGCGTTAGTCCGTTAAATAGGTACTAAACAACGGATAAAAATACATATATTTTTTCTAAGTGTCCTCAGGCACTTATTCATTTTCTTTTTTGTAAATACGTACATTAAATTATTATAAATGGAAACACGCAAGCGAATACAAAAGACATGTTCATGATCACAAATGTTTGTGATAGCCGGAATGATTAAGTCCGCTAATAACATGATTAGACTAATCTTGTAAATTTTAATAAATATGAAGAATGAGACCACCTGGCAGAAAGTGTCATAATGAGCACAAAAATATACTTATAATCAGTGGTGTGAAACCAAAAAGAGAAAAGTCTTTACATTTTCAAGATGGCGTCTGCCAATTTCACCTTAACTTCAATCTAACCTTGCTTAAACGAGAACGATTTCGAGTAATTAATCCATCAATTCCGTGTCAATCAAGGATTTAATTTACCCGTTATTGGGTGAGTTGTCTTTGGATCGTTTTTAATTAGCCGGTGGATAGGAGGTAATTAAAGGTCATTACTCATTAAGCAATAGAAATGACTTAATTACCTGCAGGCAAGGTTTCAAATTACGTTGATGACTTTAATTAATATTGGCGTGTTTGACAGTATGCGTTTTATTTGGTATTTTTGTCTGAAGGCAGCTAACTTGAGTATTATTATTCGGATAGTTCTCAGATTTATTTTAATTATTACGGGTTTTTTTGTAGTTATCTCTTTATTGTACTATTTTATATGGTAATTGTAATAAAAGAAATAATTTTGCATACCATTTATTAATATATAATTCAAATTACTTCCACTTCATCACAGCAGTTGCCATACTGTCGTTATAACTTCGAGTTACATAATCCCATGTCGCTGATCCTGTTGCACCAGGTGCGTTAGAGTAATAATTTACGAGATCCCGGCTAAGTTGTTCCTGATAGAAGTCCCCTTGATTAACTTCGCTTTAGTGAATGTGCTTTTTAAAAAATTCTATCGATACGACTAAAAATTTTAATTCAAACGGTCTTATTGATCTTTTTCAAAACTTAGATTGTCTTCAAAGGGGATGCTGTAACAATCGGTTACAATATTAACTGATCCACGTAATGAAGATGCATATTTTTTTAAAAAAAAGACTCCTTGTCTTTATTTATGAGTTTGCAGGTTCCCAAAGCCAAGTGGCTTTATTGACTAAAACGTAAAGATCTTTTTTTTAAATAAATCATTTATTTCGGGTTTTAAGGTTTCAATAAGCATGCATCTTCTTATTTTTCAATCTGGTGATTCAGCGTGCTATACCAATCCAACTTTAAAACACAAAAAATAAACAGAGAGAACTGTGGCATTTATATATTGCAATTAAAAAAGGCTGGACGAGTCTTTAATTAAATGTTATCCTAAAAAGTACTTGAACACGTTCAAATGACAACACGGTGTTACCTGTAAGATTCAATCGATACGTTTCGAGATTCAAGTTACGTTAACAGAGACGGACTTATCCCGGCGCGACTGGACCGGGCTTAACTCCGTCCGCTAGCAATCAGGGCACGTCCTTCGTCTAGAATTTTGTGTGTGTGACTAGTCATAGGCGGAAGCGGTTTTGTTATTCTTACTGATGTTCAATATTATACATTCAATGCATTTATCTCTGAAGATGGGAACTCTAAAAATTGTACCGTGTGACATGGGATAATGTATTTTGTCCCCTTTGCCGTTTTACGACAATCTTTTGAACATTATACCTTTGATTTATTTTTATTTTATAATTTGAATAAGACACATTTAAATATAACCCTTTATAAATAAATGTTAAACAGTATTTTAAAAAATCCATTACAAGACAATATCAAAATGCGAACTCTCACAATCGAAGATAGTATTTTGTATCATTATAATAATTGAAACAATGTGTAATCAAGGTTTTATTTTCATCTGGTGACGTTAAATTCTACTTCAATATTTATTTTTATTAAAATAATAGTGAAAGTAATCATTTAAAAACAATTTTTTTTTTGCAATAAAATATTGTGTAAAATATGATTTTGAGTAGGTAATTCATTTTTTCAACTATTTTTAGCCTTCCATAAAATATTCATTAAATATTTAGCGTTCATATTAGCAAGTTATTTAAAAATAATTAATCCTGTTCCGCCCATCACTTGTCGCTTGCACAAATTATTTCCAATACACAGTCGATAATACAGAGCGACTTATCGATGTGTACAGACATCACTAGGTTGCGTTATTGTAAAGAGATTTGCTATCGGTCCGCCCGTTGGTTTAAAAGTAATCCGCGTTTATCGATAGATAGTTTATTGGAGTGTTCATGATTATTTTATACAGTTAAGTGATGTTATTCATTATGTTTTAGAGGAGAGTGGTTTCAATACTTTTTAGCGGCTAACATAGAGGGAACGGAACTTAGTTCTTAGTTTGGCAGTACGCATCGTAGGCCGGTGCGGTGGAATTGACTTAGGTCCTGATACAGGTGGATTGGGACCGCTTAAATTCTAACGCATGTAATGTAGATCATCAGTGGCTCATTGGTGTGAATTGTTGCCTTCCGATCTGGAGAGTACAGCTTCAAATCCCGCTACTGCCGTGCACAGGTTTCCTCGTGATGTTTTCTTTTACCGTAAGAGCGTCAGATAAACGTATAAACAGTAAATATATATTTTCGAAATGACATTAGTACGTGGCGGGCTTTGAATCTGCACCCTCCAGATTGGAAGACAACAGTCCAAAACAATCAGCCACCAATGCTCTTATTATATGTAATTGGTTCTTATTATTTATTGACATAAAAGTCTGAAACTTTGATTTATCTAAGGTCATTTATTTATTTAATGTTCCCACGAACTAGCCATTCAAAGGACTATCCAAACTTCTTGTTTATATAAATACTTAAACTATTATAACACAATAGCTTTGGTATACAAAGAAGACCATCGCCATTTCACCAAAACACTACAGCGGTGTGGAAATAAATCATCCAGGCTAGTCAATTTAACGCAAACTCCCCGAATCCTATAAAGCTATTCGCGAGTCATTTTGTAAGAGGGAGGTTATGGAAAAACGCCGCAGTGACGTCATTGTCATTTATCATGCTTCAGGGCTACCTCGTTTAGAGACGATGATATTTTAAAAAGTTGTTGCAGTTTCATTGCTTGATTTCGTTAAATAAGAGACTTTGGGCAGAACTAAAGGCGTTATATTACCAGTTCTCTCGAGTATTTTACATTAGTACTTTGACTGCCTGTGGCAGACTTCTAATGAACTTATGAGATGCCTCACGAAAGTGAAGAGTATGGCGATATTATTTACATCAAGTAGGCGAGTCAGAGCTAACCACAACTATAAAAGCGCTGCCAATATGTCTCCCTTTAATGTTTTTATTAGGTATTTTGGTGATGGTGGTGGTGGTGGTGGTACGTGGTCACGGTCAAGGTCAATTCGACAAAGGAGTATCCTTCCATAAACTCACTTATACAGTTTAATACATGCACTGAAATAATCACGCACGCTTTTAAAAACCAGCCAGCATCCGTCTGCCTGAGAGCTCAAGTCCCAGTTTTTAAAAGAAAGTTATATTTAAAAGTTATACTTATTAGTATATGTGTGTTTTGTCAGATGTTCATCTGTATCTTTTTTTTCGCCTGTCGGACCGTGTTTCATGTAATTGATCCACTGGTATTAACGTAAAATCTGCTATTGGATTATTCCCGTGTTCACAATTTTCTGTTCGAATAAAGTGATAAGCGTATATCAGTGATTTTAGCTTAGAATTTTGCAGTATTCATCTCATTATCTTACTGTTCCAGATTGTGTAAAGGTGGAAGTTGACTTAGTCCAGCAGTATACTATGCAGTTAAAATGATGATCAGCAATAGTCACATACCATTAGGTGATAGTAGACTGTTTCAAATGTGTACAGGCGACTTGTGAAAGGTCGCTTTTGGTGGCTGGATAAGGCAAGCGAAGGGCCGATATTTATTGAATTTGCGCCTTAGAAAAATCACTTTTATGGACAAAATACAATTAACAATAAAATAAAAATTAGCATAATGTTTTTGACAGAGAAAAACAGGCGCATGCTAAGATCTAATTATAATATCACATGAATTAAAATGGATGTCAAATTTAAAATGCCCAACCCTATTTCACACCGACGAGTATTCACACTGGACATGTGAAAAGCGTGTTCCTATGGGAAATTCGGAACTTGTCGAAGGTGGTCATTGTTCACTATATGCTTCGCTATATAATTGGAAAATACATGTAACAGACGATGGTTAAATCTACACTCATATTGCCTAAATTCCATCAGTGGGCTTTCATCAATTGTTTCGTTACCGGTGATATTACGAAAAAACATGCATAATCGAAATAGTTTGAAAGTTCTAAATAAGGTGATAGACTCGAATCCATTATTACATGCTTTGAAAGTGTTTTCCACAAATAATTGTTGAGTAATATGTCTATTATACCTGACGCGAAAGGAACCACGGTGCACGGCTTATTTTAAAACAAAATGCTTCATAAATATTTCTTTCGAATAACCTAAAATTTATCTTCCAATAACAAATCTCGTATTTCTTCCATACTTGAAGCCACATATGTTTTACAAGAAAATTATAAAAAAAAATTACCAAAAACATTGAGCGTAGCATTCCTCGCAACTGTTCTTTGATTTATATTCCGTGTTTTGCAAGGAATACGCTGCTTCTCGCCCATAAATCAGGCGGTCGCGAAGTCACTGGACGCCTTCTGTCGTAAATAAAGGAATGCTTCAGATTCGCGTTGATATTAATGTCGGTGACGTGTCGTTGTATTCATATTAATATGTATTTTAAGATGCAATAGTATTGGTATTCGATACAAAAACATAAAGTATCATATGTATCAAAATTATTACATTTCGTGCCAGGCAAGCACTTTTCTGCCGTAAAAGAATATATTGTATTTTATTACAATACAATAGTAATACAGTGAAAATGAGGTTCGAAATTGAAGACACTGTTATTGATTTTTTAACGCTTAATGCCCTCATTTCAGCGTAAAACATGAATAAGATCATCAATTGCTAAGACTATTCGTCCTGAATATGTTTTTTGAAGTTTTTTTAAATTATTTATAAATGTAAGAAATTATATTGTACGAGTACCTATAGTATAATTTATGTAAGTAGTAATTAAAAATATTTTTTTTAAATATGAAATTCAGTGATTAAATTAAACACATGAAAATATTTTACGAGACCACTCACAGTATAAAAACTTTATCAGAATTCACTACAAAACTTAAAAAAGTGGTAAATAAATTATTATTATTAACACAGATATTTCAAAAGTAATTTATTAAAACAAACATCGTTTCAATCGCCTAGAGGTTGCGAAACCAGTTCCAAGTCGTATCAAGCGAACGCAGTAATTTGCAAGACAAGAACAAGCAGCAAATTTAATTTCCTTAATCGTTTAATTTGTTTGGGCGATTTGGGCCGAGTCCGTCTCAGTGATTAAATTCGTCAGATGGGATTATAAATGTTGACGTTTATAAATTATCTTGATGCTCTTAGGTTTGTCGTTCGAAGGGGTTGAAGCTAAATATGTTAAGAATTTTGCCCATTAAAATTTCAAACGATGAAACTCGTAAATGGTCCGTAACAAATTTCTGTGATGAAGACATCAAGTGACTCAAAATTTTTGAAATGAAAATTATGGTAATGATAATTATGCTGAGTAAAATATTAAATACAACAGATAATAAAGTAAAAAAAAGTCGTCCGCGTGGACGACTAAGGCCTAATCACCCTATACGGGTAGGCTCGTGCCCCTCGGTGGGGACGTTTAATGAGCTGATGATGATGATAATGATGTTGTGCATTTATCAATCAAGTAATTTATCACGTGAAGCGGTTACAATACAACTAAAGCGCTTGCTCGCCTGTACGATACATACTTGCATCATGCAAAGACTAGACAAAGATACGAGTAGGGATTGGATATGCCTAATAAAAAACAGTCTTTTATGTAAAATCGAAACTAAACGATCCAGCTATAATGAAAACAAGTTAAAACCAGCAAAACATCAAAGGATACCCGAGTCATTCCACCAAAGAAAATTAGTTGACAAAGTTTCGTTACCCTAAAGTTTTATAGTCACCATACGCGATGCTTGTGACCACAATGTAATCCATTAACAAGTTTCTTGTTAGGACTCTGTCCCAATTTAATCTGCAATTTGTAAGGGAACCCTACTTTACAGTCCGATGTTGACGACGTTGAGAACCGTTTTTACTAGCTTAGGATATAGCGAAGCTTTGATGTACAAAATATTTTCCGACTTAAATTTTTTCATCTTCTTCAGGTCTTTAGTTATTATTATAAATATCAAAAGAGCTAATAATGTAATTTACTTTTTAATACTGCATAATTCAATTTTTTAACACAAAATTCTTATTTGCGTAATATCTTGGTCCTATGGCCAGGAATAAAAATGTTGTATGACCATCTCCATAATACAAGGTTATCGACATTGCTGTTAGAATCAGCACGCTGAAGTGGAAGTAGGCCGGTCATGTCTCCAGACAGTCAGATGGTCGATAGAGACGAAACATGTTGGAGTGGCGGCCTGGCTTAGGCAAGCGCAGTGTGGGACGTCCGGCGATCCGATGGACGGACGATTAGAAGAGGGTGGCTGGTGGAGGATTGATGCAGGCTGCTCAGGACCGGGATAGATGGCGTTCGTTGGGGGAGACCTATGTTCAGTAGTGGACGATGGTGGGCTGAATGATTGATTCTCCATAATATGTGGACATCGAGGTTTTGAAGGGTAGTTTTGAAGAATTTGTACTTTTCCTCGTCAGTAAACTACAAGGTCATAACTTTCTGTAACATCACGCCTGAAAATGTTTTAACATACAAGAGAGCAAAATATGATGTTGTCTTTTAGAAGAGCATGGTTATATTTTATTTAATTTTCCTGTTTAAAATTACAAATTGAATGTAGGCCACGACACTTGTCTATTTCTAACTTAGTTACAGTTTTAGTACATTCAATGTAAATAAATAAAATTAATATCCACTGACATTCACACAGCGCCATCTAGCCCCAACTTAAGTGTGAAGCCTGTATTATGGGTACTAAACAACGGATAAACATTCTTATTAAATAATTATATATATATTTGGAAATACATATCTATTTATACATAGAACACACCCAGACCATTACAGACAGACATGTTCATGCACACAAATGTTTGTATTGCCCGGGTATCGAACCCGGAGCCGTCTCAACCGCTACACCAAATGTTAATCATTATTTATTTGAAGCTCTACGACCATCCTATTTTTAATATTACCATAACATCGTTTTAAATTCCAGCTAAGCGAGCATCGGATCAGTCTAAGCTCCTTCACATCCCAAATGAACTTAATTAACATTAATTCACTAAACCATACAAACAGTACAACCTTACATACAAATGTGGGTAGCCCATAGTAAAACAGGGGTACCTACTTGTAAACAACTCATCAATAATTGGTCTTAACCCTTTGTATGTTTTATTCATATCAGTTTGTAAACTGAACTAGCCCTAATGAAAGGGGGCATGGGGCATCAAATCAGGGTGTGTTTACACCGAAATTGTCAATAAGTATGTACTGTCCAGTGAATAATAAGTAAAGGACTCATTAATATGCGAGAGTGTAATTCAATAGAACGAAGTAAAATATATGTTAATATTTTATATTCAGTTCTCAGACTAAATTATTGATACTCCAAGATTCAGTCCCTTAAAGACCTGGATTAAATAAGGTTTTTTTATTACAAGCTTTTATTTAACTTCAATGTTTGTTTGTTCGAGTGGAATCTTACAACTCAATATTAAGGCACTAATCCTCAACCGATTGAGCTGAATTTAGTATGCACGTTCAGTTAGGATGAAAATGCATGGTTAATATTGTGACGTTATTCTAAATCCAACATGATGCATACCCAAATAGGCGGACCAATCATTTGTAATGCATACAATATGAGTATCAATTTAAAGGGCTTGCTGAGAATAACTTGAAAAATTATTAGACGTCATTCTTAATCCAATATGGCGGACTATTAAAACTCAAATTGAAACCATTAGGAGGGCTTCGCATTAAAGAGCTGAACTCGCGAGATTTAAGTCCTCGTATTTACTATTTAAGTTATAAAATTCTAATAGGCAGTAAGTAAATACGAGTACTTAAATCTCGCGATAAGCTTTTACAACGTATAAATTGTGTGAAATTTGAAATGACGTTACAAGTTAACAGTTAATGTTTATTTCTTTTAAGCGCATTTAAAGTGTGGCATTGGTGTCGACTGTTACCTTCCGATCTCGAGGGCGCAAATCCAAATTCCGCCACGTACCAATGTATTATCGAATATACGAAAAAAAAGTATATTGACCAAGAGTTATAATATTTATATTTTAAGCAGCATTTCATATTATTAAAATAGTCAATTTTGAATGATGTTCGGTGTGATTAAGACCTAACTTATGAGAACACTTGGGCGTTACGTTTGATATCTTGTTCGCTTCGTATAAACTTGGGAATATTGTGTACATTTCGGACTATTTACAGCTTTGTCTCGTCTATTAATATTGTTCAGTGTGAGAATGGGCCTTTGAGGGCGTTGCACAAGGGACCTTAATAGGCACCTATGTAAGTTTCGGAACATTTTGACGGATCAATTAATTGGACAGGACATTGTTATCTTTGGAAACTTGTGAATTGAACATATAAATTATATCCGTTTACCATATTGTATTGTTATAATAATTTTGAGATATAATTTGGTGTACTTGTAAGTGTTTATTAAGATATGTACGCATTAACCTAATGAGCAATTCACTGCTCATTATACGTTTGACTTTTTTACCAGCTTTCTATACTCATCATCGTCATCAGATCATTAAAACGACCTCATCGAGGTGCCCCTTCGCTCGATACCGAGTTTACCCGTAAAGGGTGTGCCTTAGTCGTCCGCGCGGACCGAGTGCGGGATGGCCGACTTCACGCTCAAGCCTGAAGTCAAATCTATTCGCAGGCGTGCGCAGGTAGCCTCACGATGTTTTCCTTCACCGTAAGAGCCTCGGATAATGTATATATAATTTCGAAAATTCGAAAACACATTGAAACCTGGAGACGCCTCCCGATCGGAAGGCACCAGTCTACACCATTGAACCACCGACGCTCTCATTTTTCCATACTACGCATAGTTTACTGTTATTTGGAGGCGTATAAAAATTTATTTCGGAGGCACTCCTGCTTCGTGGTGGAAGTTTCTCACTTTTTGCACTTACACTTTGGAATATACTGCAAATGCCAAGATTTAAAGACGCCAGCAATAACCGAAGTGCCTCCAATATTACCATTTCAATTTTTATTGTATAACCCTTCAACTGGGGTCCCAATAGACCCGACCCCAGTCCCTGGAGTGACCACGTAATGAGAATTCTTGAGAGGGACCTTTATACCTATTTATTGTTAATGACCACTCGCACGTCTATCCCTTTGCAAAATAGGTAACAATAAAGAGGGGAAAAGTGGAAGTAATTTAACAAGTACACATTATAGGGTTGGGGTTTAGAAAAGCTAATGTGGCGAATAAATCCTATTAAAGATATTACATAATAACTATTACTTATTCCTGAGTTTGCTAGAGCTTAATAATTTTATTCCAAAGAAGTTTTTTTTTACTTCAAAGTCTATATGAACAGCTTAATGATATAAGATTCTGCTGCTAAAATGTATGCGTCATTAATTTTTCACATAATATGCATCTAAAATTTACTCCTCGCATATAAGAAACCCCAGTGCAAAAGCTATGGTTACTGTAAATAGATTTTTTTTTTGGTTATTTCTCTCCATAATAAATAAAAAAAATATAAACGAGCATCATAACAATAGCTATAGCCATAAAATATGACATCAAAAAACTGCACCTGATTTAATATCCCCAACGCAATTAAGGGAAGACCGTTTAAGGGGAATTTATTGCTATAATGAAAAGAAAAATCCTCTACCCTCTAGAAAATTAGCATGCCCTAAGAGAAATTTATGATAAATTAGTGAATGGCACAAATGGCTTCTGGCGTTTTAGAGCTTAGTGATAAGTATTATTATTTATTTTTTACAGTTAACTGACTTGAATAACTTAAACACTGGAACTGGATATTTTTATATCTTCCTCTTCAATCAAATAAAATAAAATAAATATTATGCGTAATGTATTTTATAAAGAATTTTTTTTCTTGCTATATTTTCTTTTTGAAAAAATACTAAAAAAACTTTCATTACGCTAATTTAATAGTATGTATTAGCAGCGGTGTAGTAGTAGCAGTCTGTATTTATATATCGTATTCATGTATTTACGAAAAAAATCATCTTTAACAATGTATCCAGTACCCTTAGTAATTGTAATTATTAAGCTAAAGCTAAATATTGACTTTGTATAACACAAATAATTTTATTGTGCACAATATGTAAAAGCACATTTTATATATTGTGAGCTGTTAGTTATCTAAAATAAAATAGTATAAAAGACCACAATAAATATTCAATGAGTATGTTAGAGGAGGAAAAATCCAAAAGATATCACGAAGCATTAGTTGGTCGCGTACTTTGATTTTGTATCGGCTTTTGCATGTGCACTAAATGGAGTCCTTCAAGTCGAAACACCCAATTTCGTTTGCGATTGCATGTCAAAGGCTGCAAAGCTGTTTGTGCTAAAACATTGCTAACGCCTATAGTGTTGTTTTGACTAACCAATTTGTTAATGGAAGGTATGATATTTATATTGTGTTTGAAGAGATTGATATATTGTTCGAGTTATAAGAAGGAAATCGATATTACATTTCATGCTACATCACTACGATAAAAGTATTGGCTGAAGTTTATTATAAAATTGGCACGTGAGCGGTTCAAATATTCTTGCAAATTAAAGAATCGGAATAATTACAATACTATCTAAATAAAACCAACTGAAAAGAACACTGTAAAGAAAGCGAACAAAATAAGTGATTAATAAAAGATGTCGATGACAGATTGAGGAGCAATTTGTACGAAAAGAAATTACAACAACAAAAAATTCCAATCTCCACCATCAGTTAGAACCTATTCCCGAAATATGATCAATTCATCAGCCAGAATGGAGGCGGCGAAAATTCGGATCCGCTCTTAAAAATAAACTTCCGCTATTTTAGATAACAAAAGATGTTCTTGGACCCTCAGAAAGTGTATTCAGAAATAAAATGTCCAAATCACGGAGTGACAAAAAAATCTGACAATCAAACTTTTTCCATTTTCAGTGACGGCCTGCTGGGTGCCGCGTTTACACCAAGAACTCACTCACTTGTTTTATTTTTTTGAAATGTACACACATAGCTATATATGTGGTAAGGCCTATTGCCTGAAATGGGTCGTTAAATTGCTGATGATGTTTCGCACGCTATTAAAATTGCAGCAGCAGCAACAAAGCAGTTGTTGTCATTCACAGACGACGTAAGAACTAAATATAACAATAATTCAAGGTGAACTCAGCGTTACTGATATTCTGTAGATATATGCTACATAGCAAAAGCAGTGGAATTTTCGAGATTTCCTGGTTGCAGAGAAGCATCCAGACCGCTGCAAGATCAGAAGTTTTTCGGTATAAAGCGCACAAGAGTGCATAATTCTAAGTCAAGTTGGGCTTTTATTTCTAATTAAAAGAGCACGTGGAGTTTCAGAGGGCTACACTTCTCTAAATCACTATCCCAGCTGTTGTAATGGTCGTTGTTACATGAAACAGGAGTTAGTAAGGCGGTCTAGAAGTTTTAACTTCAGGGTTGTTCTTAACACTTTTTATCTTCTTCCACAAGTTCTACAAGTTTATAGTAGTTTCATAGGAGGGTCATACCCCTCCACTGTCAGCCGCTGATGATCTTGTCACCTTGTAAGTGGCAAGCGTAGATGGCTTTCAGCTTAAGTGCAAATTGCTCTCAGCGTTTTTAGCTTTGCGATGAAACCTAAATCTATCTGCTCGTTTGACTGCCAATGAAATATATAAAAACCCTGAAATATGAAAGAAGGCAAGTGAGTCTAAACGGTGCATAGCTTGGTGCGTTAACATTCTTAAAGAGAAATCTTTCAAAAGTTGTTGGGGTGATGATGTACCTCGACATATTTCCCGTTTACGCCCCTGAAAGCTCGCCGTCGGCTAACTCATATTCTCAATCCCTTGTAAGACACATTGGAGTGTTGTATCTTATTTCGGTTGCTTCCATTACTTGACCTTACGGTATTTCAGATACATATTTTTGGTAGTATAAATTTATCTGCAAGATCCCAGACAATATATTTTTTGTCTGTATGTATATGATCTACAAACTGCAGCGATCAAATAGTTAATGTGCTTATGCCGTACATTGAAATCCCGCGAAGAGTGCCACGTGTAATAGCGATACGATCTAGAGTCCTCGTATTTTGATTTAAATTTTATATCCTTATTGTCTAACAATTCCGTTAAAATTATAAATGTGATAAGAAGACATTGTTTGTTTTCATAATAGGTACCACAATTAACAATTTTACGAGCTTATTTCTTTATAGTCTAGACAGCAAAATTTTAATAAACCCAGAATGCACTTTAAGAAGCAAGCACCGAAAACTTTCCGAACAGTAATTGTTTACTTTCCACGAGTCCCGTCTGAGCCATTCCGGCTCATGAATCATAATTTTACATTAATAAATTTACAGCCGCTTACTGAGACAAACAGAAAACTAAGGGCTACTCCAATTATAACTCCAAGATCCGTCGGGAACAGCTTAGCGGGAATTGAATCTGTGTGATTAGTCTTGCTAATTGAAACATAGCACTCAAAATATTAATTACAATTGTTGTTTGTGAAATACGGATATATTTACAAGAAACTTTTACTATGGTAGCAAGTTTTGCTGAGACTATTTCCATATGTATTATGTAGGATGGCAGAAATAAGCAGTGTGATTCATTGCTAAGTATTTAGCTTTTTATTTATATTGATTAAGAATTTGAACCCATGATGCCTAGATCAAGCAGTGCTCTCAACTCATAACTTAGATAACTACACTAAAGAAGTTGGTTTATATCTGTAGGCGTAGTTCTGTATCCGAAGATAGATATGAGGGGTTACTTTTAATGCTTTAAGAAAAATTTTCGAGATTATTGACCGAAAGTCCACGTTTTTGCAAGCTTAGCGTATTACGTCCTCACTCGAAACGCCGATGACTAGCGAAAGTGGTTGCTGGATGAGCAATAAGGATATCTGGTGTTAAATACCCTTTGTCCGAAAAGTACCCTGCAAGAGATAAAGACTAATATGTACTTTAAAAATGGTACTTTATAAACCATTCAAAAACTACCAAGGCGCAATCAAACCAGCATTTGCCTGAATGAAGAAGACGACCCTATTTGTTTACCTTAGTTACTGTACTTTGCAGTTATTCGAGGACCCCCATCTTATGGTGGACATTCAACTCAAGTGCACGCGAAACAAGGTTGCATTGAAGTCCCGTCCAGTCGCACAATGATGAGTGCATTCATAAGTGCAAACAAATATGGAGAACGCGGTAGAGGACAGATTTGTCCCTACTATAGCTGGAAAATGGAGACAAAACCGTTGAATTTATTTTCTACAACACTCAGAATTTTGGACGAAGTTCATTACGATAAACAACTCATAAAGATATTCTGTACCTACGCAAATGTATTTCATGGGAATCAATCCCATTTTCTTCACCATATCGGTCGTCAAACAACAATCCACTTAAGCAACTTTACACAAGGGATCAAATAAGCTACCTTCTACATATGCTGCGACAAGTGCATTCATATGGGAAACAAATATGCGCGGAAGTGGCCGGTAGGTGCCTTACTACGATTTCGAATATACCGTTTCAGAAACTTCAAAGATTGGAGTCAGAAAAGTGCTGGCTTAAAATAAGATAGATGGCAAATCATATTATTCTTTGGAAGAAATTTTAGTGGAAAAAAGTATTTATCATCTCAGATATAATTTTATTTACGAAATAAGTGAGCAAAAGAGCATTTTATAATGGGCTCATTTGGAGACACCTTTTTGGGGTAGATGAGAAGTAATTAAAAAATAAATGTTCATTGACATTTCAGATAGAGACAGCTTGGACAGAAGTTTTCACTAGTTCTTAAATGTCTTTCTTTTAGTTACATATGAATGGGTTAGATATTAAAAAAAAAAGATTCTTTCGCATTTTATTTTTACTCTAATATATCGGGCATGTGGGTTGCCAGTGATATTTTTAACATATCCATCTCATTTTGCCTCTAAGACACTAGTAGGGGATCCAGGCTGTTCAGAAATGTTACCCGGATTTCCATTTCCAATTCTAGCCTGTGTTCCCTTTGTGCCGATTTCCTGCAACACGGGGCTTTGCGGGGTGAGATTTCGACCGCTTTGCCTCTATATTTAGATAGATGATTATCATGACTGAAAACCACATGAGCATTTATATCACCTTTGGAATTGAAACGTGTAATTTTGAGAGTAAAATTTCAGTAGTATTTTACATGTGCTATATAGTATTTGCTGAACAAAACAAGTTTATGAAGAATATTAACGATCATATCGTGACACCGTCCCTGCTCCTGAGGTAATAAAAAGGGAATTAGTAATTTTGGTATTTATACGGTTTTTCTTGTTGGAGTGCAGTGGGCTGGTCACGTATGTCGCAGAACGATGGCCATTGGAGCAGACGAGTTCTGGAGTGGAGACGCGTCTCGGCAAGCGTAGCGTAGGACGCCCCGCGCCGATGGGCCCACGACTTGCGAAAGGTAGAGGCTGGATGGGAAAAGCGGAGGACCGAGATATCTGGCGCAAAATGAGGGAGACCTATGTCCAGCAGTGGACTGCGATAGGTTGAAAAGAATATGGTTTTCTTGACATACAAATAAATTAGTAGTTTATTATCTATTTTTTACATGAAAGGAAACGTTTTCGCGAAACAAAATTAAGTTATGTTCCCCTTACTTTAATCGAGGCTATCTTCGTCCGACAAGTGAAATTAGTCTTGACATGATCTCCTCTTTAAGTGTGCCCATTATTTACACTGCGGTAACAAATGAGGCGTCTTAAGGCGAGAAAAAAATCGTAATGAGGCCTGAGATTGGTAGGAAAATCAACGGAATCCCCCATTTTGAAGTTCGGATCGTTATAAATATTAAGGCTGGGAAGTTAAACAATGAATAAAGATTCGTCACGAAGTCTCATGTTAGTTATTATTATTAGAAGACCAGTTTGCTGTAATGACTAAAAGTCGACTTTACCATCAAGGTTTGTGAGGTTTGAACCCCTGGTATTCCAAATATTTTTCTGCATGAACATGTTTATTTAATTTGGGTTATTTTTGTACAATAATTGTATGCATTTACATAAAACAAAGTATATAAATTTGAACCAGTCTATAAGTGTTTTAGGACCCTTTAAATGGAATATTTTTTATATAATATTATTTTATTGCACTGCAGGCTAAATTTATTTTAGAGGCATTCATTCTATTCAACCTATCGCAGTCCACTGCTGGAACATAGGTCTCCCCCATTTCGCGCCAGATAATCCGGTCCTCCGCTTTCCTCATCAGCTCCACCAGCGACATTTCGCAAGTCGTCGGTCCATCGGGCGGAGGGCGTCTACGCTAACGCTTGCGGAGCGGTCTCCACTCCATAAGACTCGACGAATTCCAACCACGGAGCGGCTGGGTTCGAAAAGGCTACAGCACCGTGGACCACATCCATATGTTCGGCAGTTATACAGAAGACCGAAGAGTTAACAGCGTGTGTATGGCATTTTGGACTACGAGAAAGCCTTCGACTCCATCGAACGGGTGTTCTGGAGGCTCAAGGAGGAGGAGAAGAATATTCAAAGTGCTGTAATGGGACTTATTTATTAGGAGTTTCCTACGAAATAAGACAAAATGATCTAAAGGCTCTTCGAGTGGCGTCAGCGTAGGAAAGAACAAACGTTAGCTCGCTTTCCAACAATGGAGCGATGATCGGGTTAAGGAGGCGGGTAGCCCATGGATGTCAACTGCTAAGGATCAGTTTGGTAGTCATTAGCAGTGTTGGTATTTAACGTAGCAATTAGCGATAGCGATCTCCTATCAATATCGATTAAAGTCAATGCCTAGTATTCGGCCAGTATACAGTAATGGTCTAATAAAAATATACGAAACGACATACAAATCGGTTATTGCTTTACGACTATAAAACGCATACGCCGCGCCAATTTTTAAACATTTGGCCACGGGTGTTGGATTTGCATATGCTATGACGTATTTTCCATCGTTAAGTGTTCCAATTTTTATGAAACGTTCCCGATTTGAGTGCATTTATGCGGGACATGTTCTATGTTAATGAGGTTGGTTAATGCACTTAGTTCGTGCAGTGGACATTGTGCTTGAGCCATGGCGACCTGCTGGGCTTTTCAGCCAGCCACCCTCCAAAAGTAGAAAAATCTTTCAGTCTTTTCAGGGCGTCCGCTAGTGTTACCGGTGAGCCGATAGTTTCCTTGCGGCTCTGGGGTATGCGGGATATTCAAATGTGTTTATTTTATTAGTAACTGTTTGTGCCGCGCAGTATTACTCGCAGCTTAAGATAATAAATAAATATAAATATTTACTGATATTAACACAGCGCCATCTAGCCCCAAGTTTAGCGTGAAGCCTGTATTATGGGTACTAAACAACGGATAAACATACTTATATACATTTTTTTGTAAATACATACATATTATATATAGAAAACATCCAGACCATTACAGACAGACATGGTCATGCACACATGTCTGTCTGTAATGGTTGTACTGTCCGGGGATCGAACCCGGAACCCTTGGTGTTGCAGTCGACCTCTGAACCGCTACACCAAATGGGTCCTAAGACATTTTAACAAAGTAAAACGTAGCTTCCATGTTAATCTAGTGTTAGATAGCTCCTAAACAAAGTTTTCCCTTTATAAATTGCGATGCTTAATTAAAATAATATTCATATTTATTTAATAGAAATTGTTATTTGGTAAGATATTTGATAAAAATTGGCAGTAGAAAAGACAGTGTCAATGTCTTGGCGTATAAACGCCCTGCGGCTCCAAAGACATTTGCGACGGTCAGGTATCTGTCGCAAAAAAGGGAAGTTTTATTCCAGCAGTGAACTCTGATACCTATGTTGAAAGATACGGCATAAATTCATCATCATCATCAGCTCATTAAACGTCCACAGGGGACGAGCTACGTATAGGGTGATTAGGCCTTAGTCGTCCACGCGGGCCCAGTGCGGATTGGACGACTTCACACACCCTTCGAATCTCTTCGCAGGCGTGCATGAAGGTTTCCTCAAGGATAACGTACATATATTATGAAATACATGGTACGTGTCGGGATTTGAACCTCAGCCCTCCGGTAGGAAGGCGACAGTCCACACCACTGAGCCACCGACGCTCTATAAATTAAATAGCAATAAATTAAATAGGACAACTAAAAATCACTGTATATAACCTTGTGCCGGCTCTGGCTCGTAGCTGAATTAGCGCCTTGTCATCCGTAAAGCAATTGGTGAGCTACGGCATTATGTATCAAGCGACACGTATTAATATCTCACACATGCCCATTTGTTCACATTTTTATATGGCAAATAGGTAAGCTTTTGCCTGCTATATCACCTGATGATGATGCAAGCAATGTTCGAACGTGTTTACTTACAAACTAGGTCCGTATTCTCATCCAGTCATCGGAGAACTTGCAAGAAGTCGGTCCATAGGCATACCAGATGCAGTCCCCACCTCAGAACTCGTCTGTTTAAACGGCCATCGGTTCTGCGATAAACGTGACTGTCTCACTACCACTTCAACTTTTTGATGCTATATCGGTAACTTAAGTTCCGTTAGTAGTAGTAGTAGTAGTAGTAGTAACACTTTATTGTTCACGAGCACATAGAATAAAAACGAAACAGTTACACACAATA
>PQWD01001616.1:0-25343 GCA_019425675.1 Leucinodes orbonalis
TCGTTCATTAAATCACGCCTTTTCTAAGATACTCATTATCTCTATTCGCAGGACACCGCGGAGATCTGGGCAAAAACCTTTTACTGACTATTAGGGTTAATCTTTCCCTAATACATTTTTGATCATCATTTTCAGCCTAATATTTCAAAGCTGAATGAAGTCGCTACCCTATGTATTTCGGTTTATCTACGAGTAGTTTTTGATTACGTCAACTAAACCTCAAACATACATGAAACTTGCTAGTATATTATGTATAGACGACCCATTTGTGTAAACGGTTGAGACGTCGGCCATTGCACATGAGTTCCCGGGTTGGATCCTTGGCATTACACATTTGTGTGCATAAAAATGTTAGGTTGTAGTGTCTGGGTGTTTTTCTGTGTTTACAAAAAAAGTAAAGTATGTTATTAGTTACTAGCTTTTGCCGCGGCTTCGCTCGCATTAAATTCGGGATAATACGTACTGCATTTATCACATACATACGATTTCCCTCCTCAACTTTGAAAGTTTCGGGGTCAATTTAGAATTTTTTTTAGCAAAAATAAATGTTATAGTGAGTTAACCTTAAAAATAGACATGCTGTCGCGGACTTTTTTGTAGACCAAAAAGCAGAACAATACTCTCATATATGACTTTTGTGTAAACTTTAACCGTTTACGCAGCCGTACGCACGCGGAGCTCCAAGTATGAAAAAATACCCCCGTTTTGAAACATTCTCATTGCTGCTCCGCTTCTATTACTCGTAGCGTGATGATATATAGCCTATAGCTTCCTCGATAAATGAGCTATCTAACACCTGAAAGAATTTTTCAAATCGAACCAGTAGTTCCTGAGATTAGCGTGTTCAAACAAACAAACAAACAAACTTCAGCTTTATATATAGTATATTTAGTATCCATATTACAGGCTTATGCTAGTTTGGGGCTAGATGGTGCAGTGTGCATGTCAGTGGATATTATTTATATATTTATTATAGAGATGATTTATTCATAGGGAATTTAATAAAAAATGTCATTCCAATAAAAAAGAGAATACTACTCCTCTAAACTCCAATATATCCTTTCAATACCACGAACATTTCAACACCTACAAATATTAACACGTGAATCACAATTTGCAGTGAAACAGCGAAATCAGCCGTTTTCTATTTCAGCCGGGCTCAGTTTACAAATCGTTATCTAACCAACCGTTTACACTAGTTTCGCCTTGTGCTCAGTTGCATTTAGTTTAAACAATCTTAATATACTGGTTTTGCTTTGGATTGAACTACAGATTAGGGTGTTATGAATGAGAAGTCGCACAAAGTATACCATACTTTCGATCCCCGAACTGTATAAACTTTCATCATCACCAGTTCCTTAAACATCCTCACGAGAGGGGCACGAGCCTACCCGTGCGGGTGTATGGGTCTTAGTCGTCCACCCGGGCCCATAACAGGTTGGACGACTGTTTAAACTTAGGTAAGCCATAATTTTGTAATATCATTGGCAATCGCCATTTTCAATCGAAATGAGTAAATATTGACTTTCGTTATTAATTCTTCTCAGTAGAATCATCTATCAGAACCGGTAAATAATTTAAATAAGTTTTTAACACATTTTTAATTACGGTAAATGAAAACACCGTGAGGAAACCTGTGCACGCCTGCGAAGAGTTGCAAAGGCTGTGCATGAAGTCGTCCAACCCGCACTCGGCCCGCGTGGATAATTAAGGCCTAATCACCCTATACGTAGGCCGTGCCCCTCGGTGGACGTTTAGGTGGCTGGTGATGATCTTTTTTAATTTGACGATTTATATATGTCAAGATCTTTTGTGTGCATTGAAATTCTTTTTATGTGCCAATAGCACACAAGTTATTGTGAACGGAGGTCAGATCGCTCACCGTAAGCATACATTGACCATGTTAGAAGCAGTGTTTAAGGAAATTAATAAGATATAAATTAATAATATGCAGTCATTATTGTCTGTCAACAATGCTTTCTTTGACGACCCATTTGGTGTGCTGTTGAGAGGTCGACTGCAACACCAAGGGTTCCGGGTTCAATCCCCAGGCCGTACAAACATTTGTGTGCATGAACATGTCTGTTTGTAATGGTCTGGGTGTTTCTATATGTAATATGTATGAAATTATAAAAAAATATATAAGTATTTTTATCCGTTTTTTAGTACCCATAATACAGGCTTCACGATTAACTTGGGGCTAGATGGCGCTGTGTGAATGTCAGTGGATATTTAAATATTTTTATTTATAATACTATTTAAAATAATAACGGTATTATTATTATTTTCCAATGTCATGTCAAGAACAAATTATTATGTCTGAATTGTTTGTAGAGATTCTAAAATGGTATTCTACTACGTATTCGACCAATGTTTGATAGTTGACATAATGGTTTATAACTGTTCCGACAATAAAGATAGAATACGAGCATTTTTAAATTACCGGAATTAGGACCCAAAATTGCAAATGATGTAAAGTATTTTGCAACCGTGTTTCATATCTAATAACTTTGTCACTTTAATAGCGTTCAAAGTACGTTTTTATGTACATATATATACAAGTATGTTGAATAACCTTTCAACCCGTGTATTATAAATACATTCATCGCGTGGTGTACGCTGCAAATGACAAAACATCTCGTGCAACTAATTTCGAGAAGTAATTTCGAAGCGGCACACTGCCTTAAGTATACTAGAAATGGTTTTGAAATTTTTTTGTAACCCATAAAGTGAACGGGGTGACCAGGGGGGTTATCGCCGTCTCTTAAAACAGTGTTGCAAAAACTTCGTCTTTTCTGGTACAAAAATGCTTACGTATCATTATAACAATACTGTTTTTAGAGATTGCGGTTACCCCCCTGTACTCTCACCTTATGATAATTTAAACGCCTGCCTATGACAAATGGAATTTTGAAGAAACATATAATCCACAGATTATATTACAGACAGACAGAGAGAGACAGCGCTATCTAGCCCCAAATTAAGCATTAGCCTGTTATACGGATACTAAACAACGAATAAACATACGTATATACTTTTTTTTGTAAATACATACATATTATACATAGAAAACACCCCAGACCAATACAAACTGACATGTTCATGCACACAATTGTTTGCACTGCCCGGGGATCGAACGCGGAACTCTCGGTGTAATAGCCGACGTTGCAACCATTAGACCGGTCGTAATATTGAAGGCACTTCTACATTATAAGCTGAGTGGCGACCAATTTAGTGTCATTGTTGATTGTTTAACTTCATATTATTAGTCTAAGTACTTATAATTGATTTTTTTATATGCACATGTACCTATGAAAAAAACACTAAATAAACGTTTTATTATTATTATTATGTTTTCGATATCCTTAAGATTCACGGGCCAAATAGTGGCCCGGTCCTTTGGAAGGCATGTGTGGGGCCGAAGCCAACAGCACAGAGGCCTTTTTTCGAATGTTTAATCTTTGTAAGTGTTACACGTGGCGGATGCCATCACAGAATGCATATGATACAACCCATGATGACCCCCGCCAGGTGTAAAGACTATTGTAAATATATGGAAACTACGATACTTGGCTATGGAATTGGGTTTTGGTGGACTGAATATCTGGGATATGGGGGAGACTACGGACGCCTGTCATTAAACTAGTCTCACAGTTAAATAGAGACAGGCGGTGACTCGCCGCGGCTAGATGGGCCCCTTAATGGTCGCCTGCAGTGGGGCGACAGAGAGGCTACATGGGCGCTCGCGGCTAGGGGTGTCGAGAGGTGCGGCACCGATTTCACCATCGCGAGTAACTATGCAAGTCACTCGGAGCGGGTTTCGCTATTACGCCATTAGACACTTCCACCCCCGAGCATATAGCTCTAGCGACTCACTCCCGACGGCCAATGAAGGCAAGCGGGAGGTGGGGATCTGGTCCTCATGGGGTCCACTTCGCCCACCAACGGTGAGACGAAGGCGAAGACCAGAAACTTCCCCGGAGCACGGATCGAGGTGCGCGCCCACACCATCAGCTCGCCACAAGCTGCCCGACGGAGACTGATTGCACCGATGATACTAGCATAAAGCTAATACCACCAGCGGGCGATGGGGTCGTCACGTCCCTACGCGCATATTATTATTATTATTTATTGTTCACTTCTTATCTCTCAGAAGGTGGACTTTTCAGATGCACGGGTCTTGGCCAAATGCATCCAAATTACAATGATTCTTATATTAACGTTAAATTAAGGAATTTTAAAAATGCGACAGTGTTTAATATTACTGCTTCTGAAACAATGTATATGTTGCTGAGCCACATCTAAGTTAGCAAGGCTTGTGTGTAATCCTTGGGAATACTCTGTGGTAGATTGATAACAGGTATGATTTTCACTTTAGAAACCTTCCACTGCGATTATTTCAATAGCCAATCTCTATATTTAGCTAACTTCTCCGTGTGAGTTGTTTGTAAGTTGTGCGTGTTACAGATGGCTATATCAATCCAATATACTGTTTTGTTAGTTTTATTGAAGAATGTTATGTCTGGTCTATTAAAATGTATAGTTTTATCCGTTATAATGGTCCTGTCTTAATCTCTTCAACCTATTGCAGTCCACTGCTGGACATAGGTCTCCCCCATTTTGCGCCAGACATCCCGGTCCTCCGCCTTTCTCATCCAGCTTCCACCAGCGACCTTTCGCAAGTCGTCGGTCCATCGGGCCGGAGGGCGTCCTACGCTACGCTTGCCAAGACGCGGTCTCCACTCCAGAACTCGTCTGCTCCAACGGCCATCGGTTCTGCGACATACGTGACCAGCCCACTGCCACTTCAACTTGCTGATCCGGCGGGCTACGTCGGTAACTTTAGTTCTCTTACGAATTAAATCATTTCTAATCTTATCCCTAAGAGAGACTCCAAGCATAGCTCGCTCCATTGCGCGTTGAGTGACTTTGAACTTGTGAACCAATCCCGCAGTCAGTGTCCATGTCTCAGCTGCGTATGTTAGTACGGGTAGGACGCATTGCTCAAAGACTTTCGTCTTTAAGCATTGCGGAATAGTTGACGTTAGGACATGACGTAGCTTACCGAATGCCGCCCAGCCCAACTGAATCCTCCTACTAGCCTCCCTTTCGAAGTTATGCCGGCCAAGTTGGATGGTTTGGCCCAGGTAGATATACTCCTGCACAACCTCGAGACGGACGCCATCGACGCATATCGGTTGTGGCATGACACGACTGTTGAACATGACTTTCGTCTTGTCCAAATTCATGCCAAGCCCAACTCGTCGGGAAGATTCATTAAGGCTGTTCAGCATCTCCGCAAGCTCTTCCGATGACTCTGCCACGATGACGATATCGTCAGCAAAACGAAGATGAGAAATATACTCTCCATTGACGTTGACGCCTCGTTCAGACCAGTCCAGGGTCTTGAAGACATCCTCCAATGCGTTTGTGAACAGTTTCGGGGATATAACATCCCCCTGTCTCACACCACGACGCAATTGGATGGTCTTGTCCGCTGGTCTTGGATCTGAACGGTCATCGTCGCTGCGTTGGAGAGACACTTCATCACCTCGATATATCGCCAGTCGATACCGCATCGCTGCAGAGCCTCCAGAACAGCCCAGGTTTCGATGGAGTCGAAGGCTTTCTCGTAGTCCACAAATGCCATACACAGCGGCTGGTTATACTCTTCGGTCTTCTGTATAAGCTGCCGAACAGTATGGATGTGGTCCACGGTGCTGTAGCCTTTTCGAAACCCAGCCTGCTCCGGTGGTTGGAATTCGTCAAGTCTTATGGCGAGACGGTTCGCTACAACTCTGGAAAACAACTTATAGACGTGGCTCAGAAGTGCTATCGGTCTATAATTCTTCAAGAGAGTTTTGTCACCCTTTTGAAGAACAAGACGACAACACTTCTGGACCACGCCTCTGGTGTAGTTCCTTGGTGGATGACGGCATTAAAGAGCTCGACTAATGCCCTAAGGACGGGCTGTCCACCGGCTTTTAGGAGCTCTGTCGTAATACCGTCATCCCCCGGGGCCCTCCCATTCCTAAGTTGCTCCAGGCTGCACTAATCTCGCTAACGTCAACATCCGGGATATCCTGCGTATAATGGCGCCTTAGTGGGGCACGTGGATCTTCGGTGTCCTCGGTCTGTGGCTGATGAGCGCTCGATGAATACAGTCGTCCATAGAATTTCTCAACCTCTTCCAGGATCTGTGGGCGAGTCGCAAGTAATTGCCCATCTGCTGTCTTAAGCTTAACCAGATGGCTCTTCCCAAGTGGTTTTTGGAAAACTTTGGGCCCCCTGTTCTGTTCAATAAGGTCCTTAATGAACCTTGTATTGAAACAGCGGAGGTCCCTGCGAACGAGTTTTCGTATCCGCTTGGAGAGAGCCTGATATTCCGGCGAAGCAACAGCAGCAGATGGCATCTCGCGTCTCAGCCTCATCAAATCCAGGGTTTCGGGAGAAAGTTTGGACGACTTAGCTCGTTTCATCGGCGGGAAATGCCTGCGACCCAGTGTACACACCGCCTTCACCACGTTGTCGGTTATCTCGTCCACGTCGCCAGTGGTTTCCAGCGAGTCGAATCGATTTTGAAGTTCAATTGGAACTGTTCGGCCACGGTGTATTTGGAGCGGCGTAATATAGTTATATAATGTCTTAATATAGTTTATGATTTCTATTTTCTAAAATTGCATCTGGCTTGTATTTATAATATTGTACTTTCTCGTCTATGAGGTGATGTTTAAAGGCTAAATACTGGTGCAAAATGGCGGCTACCTGATCGTGCCTATGCTTGTAGTCAGTTTGCACAATTGACTTACATGCACCTGTAATATGCTGAATGTTTTCAGGGCTACTATGACATCGGCGACATATGTCAAGTACATTGGTATTTTTAAGGATGTGTCTTATTATTATGACTAGAAGATACTTAAGATTACTAAATACGGTATGGTGATAGCTATATTCAGTATCTCCCTACGCGGTAAGGTCCAGAATTAGGTCATCTAAGGGAGTACTAAAGTGACTAAATTACACTAGAATGAGTCCGGGTTCACTCTCCGGGCAGTACAGACACTTCTGTTTATGAACATGTATGGATTTATTTCCAAAAAAGTGTATAAGTATGTTTATATCTTTAGTATCTTTAAAACATGCAACATGCTTAGTTTGGGTCTAGATAGCGATGTGTGAATGTCAGTGTGTTTATTTATCAATCGAAGTAAGATTCACTTTACATATCAGAGCATTAATTGACCCCACCGATGGGGCAAAAGCCTACCCGTATAGAGTGTATAGGCCTAAGTCATCCACGCGGGCCCAGTGCGGATTGGCCGACTTCACGCACAACCTTCAAATCTCTTCGCAGGCGTGCGCAGGTTTACTAACAATGTTTTCCTTCACTGTTATCATCGGATAACGTACATATAATTTCGAAAATTCGAAAACATATTGGTATGTGACGGGATTTGAACTTGCGCCCTCCCGATCGGTAGGCCACAGTTTACACCATTGAGCCACCTACGCTCTTCACTTTATAAAAGGAAAAAGACAGTAATGAGCAATAAGGCCTGTATTCTACAGCGAGACTCAACGTTGATATTTACTTAAATTGTGTTAGAAAGAGATGACGCTATTTATCGTATAGAGCGCCCTTTCTAACTCTATTCAACGCTTGTGGTTCGTTCTTTCAAATATCAAAACCATTTATTTCAAATTAGGCTTACAAAAAGCACTTATGAACGTCAAAAAATTTACAAAAATGTAATAAAAAACAATGAAAATACTAAACTAAAATGAATTTTGATGCTTTGAAAAAAAGCGCTCCAGTGGTTTGGCCTGTTGTTGTCTAAAATAAGGGGCTCCATAAAATATATGAGTTACATCCTAGTCGCTTCCAGTTCTTAACATCTTCGTCCTAACAGGTCTCTCCGACCCCCGTGTTCAACGATACTTTTTCATTTCCCAGTAATAGAGTAGGGTTATGTATGCCTATATGTGTCCCATTCCGCGCTAGCACTTCTGACAGTTGTGTAGCGTTGCGGCCGTTTGATATATAGGAGAGGGTTATGGAGCAATCGGGGTACAATATGTACCGTGAGACGTTTGATCATGCCATCGTTTACTTTGAATTTTTTGGGGGAAATTTAGTTTTTTTGGGATGCCGGCGTTTGGAAGGTTATTGTTCTGTTGAAAGAACAGAGTATAACTGAATTTACGCCTTTCAGTGGTTGATGTTAGATCACAAAAGGACTGTTTAAAGGATTATTGTTAGTTTTTTTTTTTTTTTTTTTTTTTTTTTTTTTTTTATTTGGAACACAAATCTTAAACATAATACAAACATATACAAAAAGAAATATATGAAAAAAATAATAATCTTATCATATGTTGGCATATTAACATTATTATGAACCAAATTGGTTGCCACTCAGCTTTATTGTCATAGCTTAGGGTAGCTATGACGCTGGTCTTCTATGGGAACCATAATGTGAAAAAAGGACACCGGGCCTAATTTGCATCAACAATTTCGACACTAATTACTCTCCTACATAATAACATATAAATCCGATACATATCTTTATTATCTAATATGTCTTTTAATGAATGAATGAATGAAAAAGATGAATGTGAGCAATTTGATAAGATGGTTTGTGGGGTTAAATATATGTGTTTAAACTAAGTATATAATTGACAAATATAAATATCACAATACGACTAACAAGATATTAACTGTTCATTAATAAGAAAACTCTTGAGATGGGATTTAAAAGTAGCAGCAGTTTTTAGGGTTTTGATAGGAGGGGGTAAGTTGTTAGCATTTCGTAGCAGCATAGCGAAAACTACCACGAATGCAGCCGTACTGTGTTGTGGAATATCAGTCGAGACGAAAATCTTATTTTACATTGTGCAAATTTTAATTTATGGTAAAGATACGGAGGTTCTTTTCTGTTAATAATATTGAAAAGTAACGAAGCAAAGTGTAATGTGTATCTGCCCTTCATTTTTAATAATTTGTTTGTGTTGAGAAATGGGGTGACGTGTGATCGTCGTGGCTGGGCAGTAGCGGGCACATGCGTTCTGAATACGCTGAATAAGATTCATTGTACGTTTTAACAAGCAAGATCCAAAAACAGTATGACCATAGTATAATTTTGAAAGAATTAGTGATTCACATAATAAAATACGTGTCTCCTCATTTATATAGTCTCGAACACGGTAAAGTACCTTTAGCCTGTAGAAACAATTACGGATGATTTCCAATATGTGTTCTTGAAACTGTAACCTGCCATCCATAAGAAGACCTAAGTTTCGAGCGAGAGATACATTATCTAAGCGGTTACCCATTAAAGACACCTGGGGGTTTCGTAAGTTTTCTTTTTCAATTACCTTCCTTTTTGCGTACCTAATCTTTAAGTTAATTTATAGCCCTCAATACTTACTGAACTTCTCCTCTAGCGTGGATGACTAAGTCCTATACTTGTAGGCTCGTGTCCCATGGTTGGGACGTATAATGAGCTGATGATGATGATGAAAGTTATGAAATAGATAAAACAAAATAATGTGCGCATTCTCATATGAAAATCATTTGTTCTATATGCGTTGTTTTGCGTTTTTTGTTTGTCAAGCACTTTCCTATTGAACTTAATTATTCTTGCGCAACATCTTTAACCTTCTACAACTTCGCAAATTGTAACTCCCGAACTACAGTATAACTTTCGACTTGTTAACATCTGACCTTTGTATAAATATTTTCATGCCCAACGATGATGTTACCCAAAATTGGGGTCTTATAGACCCTTGTACTACAATTGCGCCCTTTGGCATCAACGAGGGTCAATCCGAAACAAGTTTAGGTCCAATTTCACGGTAAGTTAGTTGGGGGTTGAAATTTGTTAATCACTTCCTTCGGTGTTTTGCCATGTTATTGAACTGAATGATTATCTTGATTTTTAATACAGCTTTTTAAGTTAATGGCAATTTTTCGATTTTATTTGAAGGTCGAATTTATCTGAAGTGTTTAGCTCCGTTTGCTGGAAATCTGTTCTAAATTTCCACCACTATATTAAGGAAGAACTTTCTTTGAGTAAGCTAAACAGGTACCTGAACTAAAATGTTTACTGATAGAATATAATATTATACACTTTGTCCAGTATACTCGGATGTTATACTGGTAATAACTAATGTTTAATTTTATTATAATGGCAGGTTTTTCATTATGTCATAATAAAAATTAAGGTATAATGTGGATTTGGAAAACATCGTACGAAACCTTCATGCACGCCTGCGAAGAGATCGTAGGTTGTGTGTGAAGTCGTCCAATCCGCACTGGGCGCGTAGACGACTAAGGCCTAATCACCCTAACGGGTAGGCTCGTGCCCCTCGGTGGGGACGTTTAATGAGCTGATGATGATGATGTGGATTTAGAAGGAGTTAATGCTTTACATAATCACAAAGAAACATCAACCAAAAAATGTCCGAGCCGCTTCACAAATAAGTTGACTTATTGTTATATGTATGTCAATTTGATTTTTATTAAAATTTTGATCAATCAAAAGCATAAGCATACTACTATATATGAAGCAAGCGACGTGATTATGAATGAAAATAGTGACAAACTGACGCGATGGGCAGACATGCTTTTATTTATTAGTTGTGTACAGACGGTATGGACGCTCACCTGATGGTAAGTGATACGCAGACCATGACAGAGCGGCATTAAAGGAGCCAACAACTGATAGACAGTTATTATCCTCCATCATGCCGCACTGCGCCCGTCACCGAGACAACAGCTGTTAGGCTCTTATACCCGGTAACACTAGCTACAGTGCCCTCATCCCAAAACACAAAAGTGCATAACACTCCTGTTTGACGGGATGATATCTGGCACTGCGGTGGTACCTACCTAGACGACTCAGTATCGAGTCTACCACCTAGTACTTTACCACACTAGTACTTGCTGTGAACACACTTTGAGTGAAATTTTCCATCTAGTTAGTTTATTGTTTAACTAAGGTTCATCATCATCATCATCATCAGCTCATTAAACGTCCCCACCGAGGCACGAGCCTACCCGTATAGGGTGATTAGGCCTTAGTCGTCCACGCGGGCCCAGTGCGGATTGGACGACTTCACACACAACCTTCGAATCTCTTCGCAGGCGTGCATGAAGGTTTCCTCACGATGTTTTCCTTCACCGTAAGAGCGTCGGATAACGTACATATATTTTCGAAAATTCGAAAATACATTGGTACGTGTCGGGATTTGAACCTCAGCCCTCCCGGTAGGAAGGCGACAGTCCACACCACTGAGCCACCGACGCTCTTCCACTAAGGTTAGTTAATTTATATTAAAAAGAGTTCCCAACTTTAATCATTTGTTCTTAGAATATTAAAACACCATATAACACACATGTGTTATATGACCCAAATGTGCAAACCTCTATCATTAATGATTTAGCAAGGGCAAAACTACAGACAATAACAATCATTATCAATTAAATCACAATACTCTCAAACATTCCGGCCCACCCTCAATAAAACTGTAATTATAATATAGCTAACAACTCATGATCGGGCCAAATGAGGAAATAATAAGGTTACGAACTGGCGACATTAAAATAATAAATCACAGATAGCTTGAAAGCCTATTTTGTTTCAGCATCGTTTAGTTAGTTTCGCTCTTTCGTTCAGCGGACATATCTATTCCGTGGGAGCACATCAAAAATGTGTCAATACTCTGTACTTAACATTTAGGACCGTTAACTAGAACGAAACTCAAAGTTGATTACTTAAATTGAGTTAGAAAGGGATGGTGCTATTTATCGTATAGAGCGCTATCCCTTTTTCATTCCATTTAAGTCAAAATCAACGCTTGAGTCTAGTTTCAGAATACGGACCTCAATGTTATTGTATATAATAGTATTTTGTGTATGTTTCTGTTGTTGATAAAACCTACGTAGACATATTATGATGTAATGATGATGACCCATTTGGTGTAATGGTTGAAACGTCGGCTCTTACACTAAGGTTTCCGGGTTCGTTCCCCGGGCAGTACAAACATAAACATGACGTTTTTTGTATTGGTCTGGATGATGTATGTATATTATGTGTGTGTTAATATAAAAATGTAAATAAGTATGTTTATCCGTTGTTTTGTATCCATATTACTGGCTTGGTTTGGGTCTTAATGATGCTGTGTGTATATAAGTAGTTAATTATTTATTAAAATATTGGATTTGGTTTAGGTCAATTTGATTGCTAGCGTAATGGGAAAAGATTAACCAACTATTTGAGATCTACTCAATATAATTAAGGAAATACCTCGCCACTAACCATAATAACCCTTTGTGGCGAAAATCTTAACACGCCACCTGCGTAGGAACAAAGAAGTTTTTATGTTCAAATAAGAATGAAAATATACGAAACTAAAGGGTCGAACAAATAAGACGAAAACTAATTTAACTACGGGAGAAAGTATATCTAAAACTGCTTTTATGTACCTCATCATCAGCTCATTAAACGTCCCACCGAGTGGCACAGCCTACCCGTATAGGGTGATTAGGCTTAGTCATCCACGGCGGCCCAGTGCGGATTGGACGACTTCACACACAACCTTCGAATTTCTTCGCAGGCGTGCATGAAGGTTTCCTCACGATGTTTTCCTTCACCGTAAGAGCGTCGGATAAAGTACATATTTTTTCGAAAAATACATTGGTACGTGTCGGGATTTGAACCTCAGCACCCGGTAGGAAGGCGACAGTCCACACCACTGAGCCACCGACGCTCTGGAGCTGTATTCAAGTACTTATTTGATGCATGGTTAAATAAACAAAGCTGTTTCTTATTTAATTCATGAAATCTTTAGAAACCAGTTTCATAGAAACGCAATATTCAAATTGAACCTCAACCCATTAAAAAGCTAACCAATGTTTTAATAACGATACAAATAAACAGTATTGCTGAAAAGCTTATTCGAAACACCCGGACCGCAAATGTAAGTGATCAAAAATAATTCCCGGATCCTGATTTGATTCCCTTTGGATTTATCTGGGATTCTACCCTCCAAGGGTCAGTTCACTAACGGGGCCTCTTCCATACATTAGATAAATGAGGGGCGAAGGGTACGAGCCCGGTCACATGTGGACGGATTGAAATATTCTTACGCTCAACTTCACCGGTTTTTTGAGAAGTGAAAATGGGTATTTTCATTTTCGGATTAAATTTTGTCTTGGAAATTGAATGAGTTTAGGATAATGTTCACATATTGGCACATACGGCAGTGAATCACATATTTTAAATTAAAGATTAAGGTAAAAATAGCTTAACAAAAAATATATAGTCCATAGCTGGAATAAAAAATATAAATGAGTAAGTCAGTGGTCATAATGTATATTATATGGCCAAAATTCCAACATTTAAGGAATCTCATCTAGCTTATTATGACTGCGAAGAGTCCTGTCCTCTAAGTAAGGAATCGACCTCGTAGATCTCTTTTCTTGATTTAATTTACAGAAATACTGACTCGTTAAAATCAGCATTACTTTACTTATGAACAGTTCTTGCAAAAACACAAAAATCAGACACAAGTAGATTTAAAAACATCGACTAAGGATCTTACCCAACTAAAAACTAGATATACCTTAGGAATCTCTTTAGAATAAACAGCAAAATACAACGCTTGTACGTTTTAATATTTCCGAACAAATTTAATATACACAAAATATACTGAAATATAGTAGTCATAAGGTTTATTTCGATCAAATTAAGGAAATAAATAAGGCTTTTTCCCGTCTAATCTGATCGGATAAGACACAAAGGCACACGGACCTTAGTCTTTGATATGGGAAATCTTCAAGCAGTTGTTGGGTATTTGAAGGTTCTTACTCGTAGTGTATTACTTCTTTCAAGATTTAATGATAACAAAATAGCGTTATTCGGGTTAAAAATTGCAGCAATTTTATCCTTTTAGAATATTGGCAATCACTTTTATATTTATTATGTTTTACGTGTAAATATATTTCGATGACATTGTTGTATTAAGGTTTGCTAAACAACACTAGTCCCATATTTCAGAACGAGACTCAAGCGTTCTTCTTTACTTAAATTTAGTTAGAAAGGGATAGTGCTATTTATAGTTTTTTGCGCTATCCCTTGCTAACTCTATTTAAGTAAAGATCAACGCTTGAGTCTCGTTCTGGAATACAGGTCATATAATATTAAATATGTTACTATAAAAAACAAGTACATACCTAAAACAATTGTAAAAATAAAGTTCCAATGTTGAATTTTTTTTAATATGTAAAAGGTAAAATTACAAAATATTGATACCTGCAATGGAGATGGATGGCAACACCAGCACAAACAATATTTGGGCTTTGCAACAAACATATTTCAGTCAGACTCCAATAAAATATAAATTGATGTGTGATGTATTTTTAGAGATAACGTTTCCCAATTGCATTCCATTTTTATTGGAACATGCCACGCAAACTATTGCATTAATTGTGAACCTACATAGGGAGTATCCATTAAAATTGACGAATATGTTTGTTTCGAATCTCTTTGATAGAAAAGGTACTGAATTAAATATATTTCCGCCAAACCATCTGCTAACCGCGATCTTCTAAGAACAAAACAATTCCTTGCAAACGTTTTCTCGTATAATCAATAACAAGAATTGTTGTTTTACGTATACCCAACATTTCCTTATCACATTCCGAATCAGCACCACCATTTCTAATATAAAAGCAGGAATCCTTTTCTTTAATCAAATTCATAGCGCAAACACTGAGAAAACTAAAGGAGCATTCTATAAAACGGTTTTTCCTGGAAACGTAAAGGAAATCTAAAGCAATGAAGTGAAAATTTGCCACCATATGTTACCTTCCAAAGAATTCAGCTTTCATGAAATATGTATGAATGCTCTGTTCGCTGAAAAATGTGAATGTGTTGTTGTTACCAACGTTATTTATTGGAAATACGGAATTTATTGTCGAAATATGGTAACAATGGAATTCAACGTAATTAATGTAGTTCCAAATACTTGAAAAGTTCGGAAGGTGTGCAAGTTTTCGACGGAAATTGTGATCAGGTTTTTATGCTACGAAGTAATTGTAAGTGACACATGACAATGGCAGGTGGAGTGTTGTAAGAAACCAATTACTATAATATAAATAGTAATTATATATCAATAGTGATTATACTAGTTTTCTTCCAACACTTTATGCATCTCTCACCTGGGCTCCCATCCCAGAAGAAAATTTCTCCCAAAATTTTCTTTAGCATTTTGGAAATAAGCGTTCAGCAATTTCAGCATCAATTACATATTGATCAAATCGGTATCACAGTTGATAGTATTTTCTTTTATGACTATTTTCTATTCAATGTCTATGTAATGTATTACAAATCTAACCACATATGTAACAATTAAACAGGCCCGCTAATCCGTAGATTAATTAAGCACCAACTATAAATCCGGCTTAACCCATATCATGTAATAGCTTTCTCTCTTGATCAATAGTAATTGCCTGCATGAGTATTTTTATCGCCCCTCTTATTTATAGTAGCGATAGGTGAAAATGTATAAGACATAAATGTATGTTTTATTATTTATAAAAAAACTGGATGCTAACGTTCGAATAGCAGTTTATTACTGCTACTGATGTAAATAAGTTTTTTATTTCAGATATTTGATATTTCGATTTCATTTGAAAAATCCTGTATTAAATACAATTTGGCTAACCAATTTGATTGATTATATTTTCATGTGAATATATTTGTGAATAATTTGCATCGATTTTTTTTTTGTTATTTTAGCTTCTTAAAGCACGCTTATGAATAATAATAATATTAATCGTGATATGAAATAGCCTTTAATGAGAGATATACTAGCTGAACAATTATTATCATCATCATCATCACATCAGCTCATTTAACGTCCCCACCGAGGGCACGAGCCTACCCGTATAGGGTGATTAGGCGTTAGTCGTCCACGCGGCCCAGTGCGGATTGGACGACTTCACACACAACCTTCGAATCTCTTCGCAGGCGTGCATGGAGGTTTCCTCACGATGTTTTCCTTCACCGTAAGAGCGTCGGATAACGTACATCTATTTTCGAAAATTCGAAAATACATTGGTACGTGTCGGGATTTGAACCTCAGCCCTCCCGGTAGGAAGGCGACAGTCCACACCACTGAGCCACCGACGCTCTACACAACAATCGAACAATTATTATAATAATTAAATAAACCACTGATTCGGACCATAATACAGTTACATAATACATGAAAAATATAAACTGTATCTACAAACACCCGCTCTCTTGAGTCTGTATGCCACAAAAGCGATTCTTTGAATAGACACTATTCGCAGACGTACATAGTCGAGTGTCCAGTACAAATAGGGGTTGGAAACGTCGTCCAGGGACTATCCCGGCTAGTTGCGCACCATTGGTCAACTGAGGATCGGTTGATACAGGAAATGATATCATCTTGTAGAATAATGTTTTCTAGAAGAGGCCATATAATGGTCACCTTTGTATACCTTCATCTTACTTCTCTCATCACAGGTAATACAGTGACCTATGTGCTTAGATAAAAAGTACTTTATAATGTATATAAACATTTTCATCGCGCTCGTGAAAAAATCTGTTAACATACAAAACTCACACAACGTGTTTTAACAATCACAAACCTCTTAAATCGGATAATTTGAATGTCAATTCTTTCGTGTTGTTTTATAAGAACTCAAACTCACTCCATTTCCGCACAAAAAGTTAATTCGTTGCATAAAGCGGTCCACAATCGGAACAAAAAGTCGAAGGGTCAAATCCTTTCTGCACAGTTAAAGCCTTAAAAGCTCTTTATACTTTAAGTAGTAAGTTTTTCAACCTTATTGCGATTGGAAATCTTATTGTAGGCACTCCGGTGCCGTTTTTACAGTCGCTTTTAAATTGAAATAGTTTTTAAAAAGTTTCTCCAATGAAACTTTGCTTGTCGCACGGGAATTAATAATTGTTTTTGTAGTTCGAGTTTTTTAAAGACTTTGGATACTTTTGATTGTAAGCTTTGGAAATGAATTTGTTTTGATGTCTTTTGCATAGTGGAATATTTTAAAACACGAGATGGATTTAAATAAATTTTCTTTTTATATCAGGCATATTCTGCATTTACTTATAAATTCAAAAGGGATGTTCAAATTGTTGGATCTGCCATGGATTGTTATATACTGTTTATTTTTAATATTATTGAATTTTATTATTTACTTGGTGGTAGACATTACTGAGTCGTCTAGGTAAGTACCGCGGCAGTGCCAGATATCATCCTGTGAAATAAGAGTGCTATGCACTTTTGTGTTTCGGGATGAGAGCACTGTAGCTAGTGAAATTACCGTGTTTATGAGACCTGTTTTCTTGGTTAATAGGCGTAGTGCGGCATTGATGGAGAATAATAACTGTTTATCAGTTCTTCGTCTCCTTTAATGCCGCTCTGTTATAATCAGGCGTATCACTTACCATCAGGTGAGCGTTCTGACCGTCTCGTTCACTTCGTAAAATAAAATGAAGATATGTAATTTTACCTTTGAACTCTGGCAGTATGGTTTATGACTAGACAGACTCTAGTTCCAAATGGAACAAATAAGGAGATTGAAAGTATACCGAGTTCTTGCTACGAACATCAAAACCGTTCCTCATTTTTTAATGTAAGTAACTGTTATTAAACCAATCACCATTTCGGATTGGGCCCACATTGTGGGATGCCCAATCTCGCCATAGCTAAACATACGGGAACAATGTGACGTGGTAGACTGATCATGACGTCGCAATCAGTATGTCAGTGTATTCAAGTAATTCACTAATTAATTCCACGGAACAGAACTCATCCGGTTGTCGAGGTGTTACTGCAATTAATTATGATATTTTACACACATGCTGCATCAATTATTCCGGATGGTGGAACGGCAGAGGCAAGTTGTGGGCAAACTGGGGCCATGTATAATTGACTGCGCGAGTGTTGGTCGCGCTTTGTCCGCAACTCGGGATGTAATAGCTCGGGATTGAGGCACGAGCGGTAGCGGGCTGGGTCTATAAAGGTTTTTTAAAATATTACAAGATGTAAGACTCGGTACTGAGTCGTCTAGGTAGGTACCACCGCAGTGTTAGACATCATCCCGTAAAATAGAAATGGATTGCACTTCTGTGTTTTTGGGCGACATTAATGGGTATAAGAGACCTAACATCTGTCGTTTCGGTCGAGTGCAGGGCAGCGTTGGCGGAAAATAATGACAGGTCAGTAGCTGTCATTAATTTCCACCAGCACTTCATCTGTCATGGATAGGTGTTTAACGGATTAAGAGACCTAATCTATTGTCTCCAGCAGACGGAGGGCAGTGTTGACGGAAAATAATGACAGAATGAATGTTTTTCTTCTACGTGAGAGCGTCGAATAAACGTACATATAATTTCGAATCTATTTTTATAAAATCTCAGCTTATCTCATTTTGCTAACCACTACTGTGTATGAGGTATCTTAACGCAAAGTTACCATCCTTAAATAACAAGAGGTAAACAGCCTACATCTTTAACTTAGACCACAAACATATATGCACTTTAACTTGCTGAGATTTCGACTGCAACTTGGTCACCGGTTTGTTCACTCGACTTTAGATTATTACTGAACTCTGTTTGGTTTTACTACACGGACACGCTGTTCACTGAAATATAAGGCTTTGACTTACGAGCTGTCAGATTGAGGCGAAACGTGTTTTAAATATACAACCTGTTTTTTTAAGTAACGACGGTATAAAATAATGTTACTGAATGTCTTTTTTTTATCGATTGTGATTGACGTACGTGTTTTTAAAAAAATTAAAAGGTTTTTATACGGAATTTGATTTAAAATATTTTGTTACAATTCCTTATATGGTTTCTGTTTGGGACTTTGCGTGCTACGTTTGAGCGTCGGTGGCTCAGTGGTGTGGACTGTCGCCTTCCTACCGGGAGGGCTGAGGTTCAAATCCCGACACGTACCAATGTATTTTCGAATTTTCGAAAAATATATGTACGTTATCCGACGCTCTTACGGTGAAGGAAAACATCGTGAGGAAACCTTCATGCACGCCTGCGAAGAGATTCGAAGGTTGTGTGTGAAGTCGTCCAATCCGCACTGGGCCCGCGTGGACGACTAAGGCCTAATCACCCTATACGGGTAGGCTCGTGCCCCTCGGTGGGGACGTTTAATGAGCTAATGATGATGATGATGATGTTGACTTTTTGGTGTAAATTTGTCTTCATGCATTTTTTAAATAAATCACTAGTGAAGGCACTCTAAGCTATTTTTCTAGTTTGGTTGAGACATTTGATGTACTTGAATGGAAAGAATGATGATTCCGTGTTTTGAAGGATAAGGTACTCATAGAAGTAGTCGGACCTATCTTAGTGTGAGAGTTTAGAGTTACTAGGTGGTAGACTCGATACTGAGTCGTCTAGGTAGAGTACCACCGCAGTGCAGATATCATCCCGTCAAACAGGAGTGTTACGCACTTTTGTGTTTCGGGATGAGGGCACTATAGCTAGTGAAATTACAGGGTATAAGAGACCTAACATCTGTTGTCTCGGGTGTCGGGCGCAGTGCGGCATTGATGGAGAACAATAACTGTCTATCAGTTGTTGGTTTCCTTTAATGCCGCTCTGTCATGTCTTGCGTACCATCATGTGAACGTCCAGACCGTCCTGTACACTTGTAACATAAAAAAAAGAGTTGCTTACACTCAACAAACCGCATCTGACTCGCGTGTTGGGTTATTATGACCCAGACTTATTATGACAACTTATGCTTGGATGCTGACGATAATATCAATGATGTAAAATGTATAGATTCGTGATATGCTCACAAAACAACACAAAAAAGTGTTCTGAATGTAGCGACAGCGCACATACACATATTTTGAATGAGCGTTTACCTAAACAAAGAGCCTACAACTGTTTTCTCTTAGGCGGTTCGTTTTTGAGGCACGGGTGGCGTATCTACCTTTATATACCTTTATATACATAATAGCATTGGATGATATTGAAAATGTAATTAGAACAGTTAAATTCAATATTATTTTTTCTAGTCAGTCGCTACCTCGTACTTCTTAGACCACTCATGTGTAGTTTGCCAGATTTCAGTGACGAAAACTTAGGAGTTAGGAGTTGACTTGTGGTTATTAGTAGGCAGGCTTTGCTTCGTTATTGCAAGCAAAGACTAAGTCCTTTGCTTGCATCATGTATTGAATAGCTTATAGATAGCTATAACAATATTTAAATGACAATTAAATCAAATGTATTGGAATTTCGAATATTTAAGTCATAGGTATATTGACCTAGACACATTAGCAGACTCAGAGCTAAAAGAATTTTTAGGAGGAATGCTACGCGCATTTTGTGTAAGCCATTAAATTCAACTTAAAGCCGTATATTCAGATGTATTTTTTTATCTTTAGATGTTTGAATGCCTACTGTTAACATTTTTTCAATACCTAATATGCCCACTGAAGCGGCTGAAAAAGCCAAAACGTGCAAATACAGGGGGGTCTAGGCTCTGAATATGACTTTGTCCCATTCGGTGTCGAGACCCTTGGTCCGTGGGGCACTAGCGCTATTAGGCTTTTAAAGAAATTTCCAAACGATTAGTCGACATACTGGAGACGAAGATCTGGCAGCTACTTGGTCAAAGAATTAGTTTAGCGATTCAAAGGGGTAACGCTGCCAGTGTCTTCGGAACTTTACCAAAGGGTTCTTTAATTATTTTATTTAGTTATTATATTTTTTTTATTTTAGTTATAATATTTAATTTCCATATTTTATGCATAGTTAACGAGGTAGTATATTGTATGATCCAAGCCTGTGTCGAATGAGAGAAATAAAATTATAATTAATATGCCCACTAAATTATAAAATATTACATTACCCTGTAACAATGTATTGAGTTGTTTAATGAGCTGATGATGATGATGATGATGAATGTATTGAGTACCACTTTTTAATAGCCTGAGGATAACGGTGTGGGCATCACAATAAAAAACAAATGTATTTAGTATTCGTTTTAATGATTCATTGTGATCTGTTTGTTATCCCAAATAAAATAAATAAATAAATAAACGTCTATATAAAATATTCGAAATTCCAATTACTCCTTAGGGCGGCACGGCGTTCCATAGGTTAAAATGCTGTATGATCTGAAAGTTTGAAACCCGCGGGTAGACGGGTGTTTTTAAAGATTTGTTTGATTTTCCTCAGTTTAGTATCGGCATTGGTAGCAGATGGATGTCGACTACTAGGGATCGATCCGCGTGGGAATCATCAGGAAGCCTTCGTTCAGCAGTGTACAAATAAAGCTGGAATAATGATAATGATTTGCTATCATAATAAGAATTTATGTGAGAAGAAAGCTAGGTAATTAGTAAATGATAGAATAATCATTTGGATTTTTTTATCACTAGGCTTTTGCGGCTACTTTTTTATCTTAGTCATTTTTATCAAATGCTAAAATCCGTAATTAAGAAAAAAATTATAACAAGAAATATCTGTTGATAGCTAAGTTGCTGCATAAGCAAATGCATTTGAAAACTCCAAATACTAAGTCATTAACTGAAATTAATGGTTTCCGGGTGAAACTAAAATGAATGCACTAAGAACTAGGTATAGACTCGGTTTATCTAGGTTCTCTCGTTACAGAGTCTTTTTAATTAGTTCCGCTAGTGCCAATAATTGGCTTGCGGTTTTTTCCAACCGATTTCTTTGCAGTGTAATGTTTGTTTTGAGAATCTTATTATATAGGAATCTTCTTGAAGCAGGGTAATCAGACAGCGGTTCTAAACCTTTTAATTTGGTAAATGATAATGCTCCAACAAACATATACCGTTTGTTGGAGCAGATTTATCGTAAATATATTTATTTGACGACCCATTTGGTGTAGCGGTTGAGACGTCGACTACTACAGCAAGGGTTACGGGTTCGATCCCCGGGTAGTAAAAACATTTGTGTGCACGAACATATCTGTTTGTAATGTTCTGGGTGGTTTCTATGTATAATATGTATGTTTTTACAAAAAAAATATAAGTCCGTGGTTTAGTATATATTATACTGGCTTCACGCTTAACTCGGGCTAGATGGCGCGGTGTGTATGTGAGTGGATGATATTCATTTATATGCTTGATTTTTTAAGACAGTCCTTAAATGTCTTGACTTACGTAATTTGTAAGTTACACATTCATTTGCTATATGCTTTGTTAATAGTATAAATAAATCAGCCTCCGTATATCTTATTGAATCTGTAAGAGACACAAAACTTCTATTCCCAGTCCATTGACGGTATAATCGCCACATTCACAGACGAACGCGCTAGATACAACCGATGAGTCCCCAGATCTCGTTTCAAACTAATCTATCCCTCACAATATTAAATCGGTGCTGTTCAGCTAAAGTTACTGGTGACCGTTAAAGGCCTTCCAAAGTTACCAGTAAGTGGGGAACCAAGTTTGGTCTAATGGAAATGCAAATTGATTAGTTCCAGGTCTGGGATGACCGGTGGTTCGAATAGCTCGTGTTTTGAGTTAGCATTATAATGAAGTGAATTTTAGTGCTCCTTTAGAGCAGGCAGTGAGATCGATTAACAATCAGACTGACCTACTGTCAGGGTTTCTAAGTAGCCTTACCAACAAATTCATTATTACTAAGAATGAGAGACCTAACATCTGTGACTTTGGTGACGGGCGCATTGGGCATTGATGGAGAATAGTTATTTATCAGTTGGTGGTCTAATTCAATGCCACTCTGTCATGGTCATCATCAGCTCATTAAACGAGGGTTACGAGTCTACCCGTAAAGGGTATAGAGGCCTTAGTCGTCCACGTGGGCCCAGTGCGGATTGGCCGTCTTCACGCATAACCTTTGAACCTCTTCGTAGTTAAGTGCAGGTTTCCTTACAATGTTTTCCTTAACGCAAGAGCATCGGATAAACGTACATATAATTTCAGAAGCACATTGGTACGTGGCGAGGTTTGAACCTGCACCTTTCAGATCGGATGGCAACAGTTCACAACAATGAGCCTTCGTCGCTCTTATTTTCCCATAATGGCGCAAAATGGGGGTCCTATGTCCAGTAGTGGACTGCGATAGGTTGAAGAGAGAGAAGAGAGTACGGTACATTTATCGGCCGATATTTAATTATTATTTAAAAAACACAATTCTACTAACTTAGCATACAGATATGATTTACTTTTAAACTTGGTAGTGTCAATACCGTGCGTTCATTTAGTTCCGTTTTCAGAAATAGGAGATAATTATAACTGGAACGGAATCGTGCAAAACTATTAAACTCAACTTCACCTAGAAGTTTAATTAAATTTGAAATGAAATGCCAAAGGTTTGTCACTCCTGCCCGTCTGTTAGAAGTTGTGTATTAAAATTAAAATTTTATCTTTATATTGAAACGTATATTTAGTACCCAAACAGTAAAAAATCGTGATTAAATGCAAAAAAATATATAAATAAATATCTACTGACGTATACACAGCGTCATCTCGTCCCAAATTCAGCCTGTAATATGGTTTCTAAACAATGGGTAAATATACTTATATATTATTTTTGTTTATATATACATACATAGAAAACACCCAGACCAATACAAACAGACATGTTCATGCACACAAATGTTTGTACTGCCCGGGGATTGAACCCTTGGTGTAGTATCCGACGCTTCAGGCATAACACCAAATGGGTTGTTGACACACAATATACAAAATATTATTATTATATACAAGCTAACTATCCTATGATGGTTCCTCGTAGTGAATTGCGAGAAAATCTTCTCATAGCTTTGCTGTGTGCGGAAGCCTGTACCCTGAAGTAGGACCACAACAAAGAAAAGTGTTGTGTCACAAAATGTACTTCTTACATCTTTTTTATGTCATACAGTGAGCGGGACGTTCAGTGTATTCACCAAGTAAGTGATACGCCTGACCATGATAAATGAAGTGTTGGTTTTAATAATTTAGGATTTGCCCTGCGTCCGTCACCTGAGCCGACAAGTCTTTTTATACCCAATAATTTTACAAACTACAGTGCCCTTATCCCGAAACATAGAAGTGCAACTGTAGTGGTACTTACCTGAAAAGTAGTCTTTTATGATTGTAGTTTTTTATCTTAGTCATTTTTATCAATGCTAAAATCCGTAATTAAGAAAAAATTATAACAAGAAATATCTGTTGATAGCTAAGTTGCTGCATAAGCAAATGCATTTGAAAACTCCAATACTAAGTCATTAACTGAAATTAATGTTTCCGGGTGAAACTAAAATGAATGCACTAAGAACTAGGTATAGACTCGGTTTATCTAGGTTCTCTCGTTACAGAGTCTTTTAATTAGTTCCGCTAGTGCAATAATTGGCTTGCGGTTTTTTCCAACCGATTTCTTTGCAGTGTAATGTTTGTTTTGAGAATCTTATTATATAGGAATCTTCTTGAAGCAGGGTAATCAGACAGCGGTTCTAAACCTTTTAATTTGGTGATAAATGATAATGCTCCAACAAACATATACCGGAAACCCTACAGTAGCTCAGTCTGTTGTTCGATCTCACTGCCTGCTCTTAAAGGAGCACTAAAAACTTCACTTCATTATAAAATGCTAAAACTCAAACACAAGCTATTCGAACCACCGGGATCCAGACTGGGAACTAATTTAATTGCATTTTCCATTAGACCAAAAACTTGTTCCCACTTACTTGGTAACTTTGAAGCCCTTTACGGTCACCGTAACTTTAGCTAACAGCCGATTTAATTATTGTGAGGGGTAGATTAGTTTGGAAACGAGATTCTGGACCTCATCGGTTGTTATCCTAGCGCGCTTCGTCTGTGAATGTGGCGATATTACCGTTCATCGACGGAATTAGACGTTTTGTGTCTCTTACAGATTCATAATAACGAGCTGATTTATTATTACTTATTAACAACATATAGCAATTGAATGGTGTAACTTACAAAATTAGTAAGTCAAGACATTAAGGACTGTACTTAAAAAATCAAGCAGATAAATGAATATCATCACTCACCATACACACCGCGCCAATCTAGCTCGAGTAAAGCGTGAAGCCAGCTTATAAATTATAAACCACGGACTTATATTGTTTTTGTAAAAAACATTACATATTATACATAGAAAACACCCAGAACATTACAAACAGCAGTTCGTGCACACAAAATGTTTTTTTACTACCCGATCAACCCGTAACCCTTGCTGCTAGTGTCGAGTCTCAAACCGCTACACCAAATGGGTCGTCAAAAAATATATTTACGATAAATCTGCTCCACACTCAAA